>KZ107762.1:824-65422 GCA_000504365.2 Pseudocercospora pini-densiflorae CBS 125139 | reverse complement strand
TTTAAAAAATTACGTTAAGGTTTTATTAAATATAGCTAATTTTTAGTTTAGAAATTTTAGAGTTTTAAAGATAAGTTATTAAAGAACTTTAAAATTCGAGAAATCTAGAGAAGCTTAGTAGCCGGCTATTAATAGAGCCTAGTTTTACTAATCGAGTTAATTAAGTTAATCCTATTATAAGTTAGTCGCGGCTCGGTTAGCCTAATTAACTCGATTAACCTAATTAACCCGATTAGTAAAATAGTTTCTATAACGATATAACTTAGATATATAGTAATAGGAGGTATCGCGATTAGCGTATATTCGGCGGCGGTTACTAGACCTTGAAATACTAGATCGAGGCCTTTAAAATACTTAGTTTCTAGCTTATTAATACCCTCTTCTTTATTAGCACTAGTAGTATTATATTACGCGTTAGCTTATATTAAATAGTCGTCTAAGAAGTACTCTAGATCGTTAAGAAGAGCGCCTTTATAACTAGTAGTAGTAGAAGGCGGTATACTATCTATACTAGGTAGGGCGATAATATTAGGATATACGGTTTTAGTAGATCAAGATTAATATACGCTAATAGAAATAGATATAATTATTTTATTAGGTTCGCCTAGTAAGCTTGTCTACTAAGCCTCGCCTAAGGCATTCGGCTTCCGATATCTAAAAATCTATTGCCCGATATTTATAAAAACCCCGAAGACTCTAACGCTAGTGTACTAAAGCCAAATAGAGGTATAAGTCGAGGTTGATGCGATAACGGAATACCACAATGCCGAGCTGCGAGATCTGTACAGTGGACGCCGTATGCTCTAAAGTTAGTGTAGCAAAGCCAGATAGAGGTAGAAGTCGAGGTTGTAGCGATAATGGAACGCTATAATAACGAGCAGCGAGATTCGTGCAGTGGACGCGGTATACTCTGAAGCTGGTGTAGCAAAGCTGAATGAAGGCAGACTTCGTGGTTGCAGCGATAAGAAAACGCTATGACGCCGAGCATCGAGCTCTGTACAGTGGACGCCACAGATACTGACGCGGGTGTAGCAAAGCCAGAGGGAGGCACAATCCAATATTGAGACGATGATGGCTCACTATAAGGCCAAGCTGCGCGGGCTGCACAGTGGACGTAAAGGTTCGATCCAGCAGTCTCCTGATAAATTCAACAGTCTCCTAGAACTCCAGTTATCCATACGCCCGGATCTGCTTTTGTTTCTACTCCTGTCCATGCTGTTCGGCATCATCGTATTCCATTTTCCGAGTCCCGCGCGCTCTGCCGCGACTTCTCATCATTTTGAATGCAGACTGCCAGAGCTTGGACGACGTTTCCAATGCAGCGATAATTTCTCCATGCCATCAATGTGGACGACTGTCGAAGCTCTCGGGAGTGGCGTAGGAAGATCCCTGGCGCATCAAACACTGGCTCCTGGCACTAGATCTCTAAGAGGGGCATTGCGCTTTGTGTGTCACCCACGAGACTGGTCCTTCATTGCTGCCAAACCTGCAGACGAAGGTCGAAATGTGACTCTTAAGCTCAAATGTCCGCAGAGTCTTCTTCCCATCGTCTTCCACTTGAGCTTCTGTCGAATCCTGTTGACCTTTACTCATTTTGATCGACTGAGTCGCTTTTAGCAATGCGCTCCGAAACATTCTCTCGACAAGATAACACAAATGAAATTGACAGGACTGAGGAAACGCTCGTCCGCGTCCACTATTTGAAGTGAAATGGCGTTCAGCTTCGTCGCTCCCTCAGACCTAAGCATAGCCATGCTTCCGGCCAGTTGCGCTGTTGCGGGAGTCGACCACTTCCAGGCGTCTGCGTCCACTCACTGAAGAAGGGCCGCATGTAGCTTCGCGGCATAGTATTCTCCTCATACTTTTCTGTCGTGGTGATGATCGATCAGGTTCAAGAGCCGGCGTCCACTCACTGAAGAGAAACCGCATATAGCTTTCGGGCATAGTACTCTCCTCATACTTTGCTGTCGTGACGATGATCGATCAATTCTAAAAGTCGGCGTCCACTCATTGAAGAGAAACCGCATGTAGCTTTCGGGCATAGTACTCTCCTCATACTTTGCTGTCGTGACGATGATCGATCAATTCTAAAAGTCGGCGTCCACTCATTGAAGAGAAACCGCATGTAGCTTTCGGGCATAGTACTCTCCTCATACTTTGCTGTCGTAACGATGATCGATCAATTCTAAAAGTCGGCGTCCACTCATTGAAGAGAAACCGCACGTAGCTTTCGGGCATAGTACTCTCCTCATACTTTGCTGTCGTGATGATGATTGGCCGATTTTATACGTTGGCGTCCACTTTTAGGCTGCGCACGCTTCACGAGACTAAAAGCTGCACAGAAAGTGAGGCCCTGACCGGCTTCCAGCGATGATAGAGATTTGTTTACGCGCTCCGACAGCTCACACGGGAAAGACCAGGACCGAAGTATGTGAAGAAATCTTCCTAGCTGCGCGGAAAGATCTTTGGTGTTTGATATGCTTTCAGCCCCAACTGGTTGCCAACGATTATGCGATTCTCCTCGTACCATGCTGGTCGCTAGGTACCGAGATGGACTGAAGTCGTCTGATTACATTCGTGTCGGGCTCTCCGATTCATGACTTGTGCAAGAAACGGCGCTCGCACAGACCATATTTACAACCGGGTCCGGACCTGGTTGTACAGATGCAAAAGCTGCCCTCGAGGCCAGCAAATCTCTGATTGCGTAGTCTCCATAGTGAGTGCTCCTCAATGTACAGCAAAGGTGGAGCGAGTGCATTGACATGTGTCCTCATCAAAAGCCGCGTCCACTTTGCTGTACGGTGGGCAAATCGGGCGATTGAGGCGCAGTTTCTCAACAGCGCGCCAAAGTGCAAGCGCTCCGTTTACTTCGACATGCTTTAAGACATTGCTACCTGATACGTCCGAGCATGCATCTTCAGCGAGTGCTTCCATGCTCTTCCCGCAAGTCGCAGGACTCTACGGCGCTTTAACACTGAACCAAAAGACAAATAGAATCGCACACTGGCAATTGTGCCGTTCATTGTTGCAATGACAAATCTTAAGCTGTAGGATTCGCCTGAAAAGATTGGTACATGAATACGATGTGCAAAAAAGTCCAGGAAGTCTGACGTAGCTTCAAACTGTTGACGGGCCTGGGAACAGATGAGTGGGCTTTGGACACCTGACCATATCGGAGTGGAGGCGCTGGTTGTGACTTTCCCGATCCTGGTGTATGGGTTGTAGCAAATCTCATTCTGCGATGTCAACCGACCACACCAGAGTGACAGCGCTGATTCTGACTTCGCCGATCTTAGGTTGCATAGATTGTGGCGAATGACACCCTGCGAAGTCGACGTGACAGCAAGATGGATGTTCGCGCAGAAATGTTCGGGTGGGAATCGCCGAGCTAATCGAAGTTCTGATTCTCCAGAGGCGCTGATTTAGATAGGAGAGGATTTCCAAGACTAGCGCGGTAGCAATCTTCATGGTCCTGTCCTCGCGAAGGGCATGTTGAATCGAACACAGATAAAGATCTTGAGCTTCTTCAATTCACTGTTGAGGATCTTGGTCTGGGAATCTTGCAAATGATATTGTTGAGAATCTTGGTTTGTGACAATGACGCATGCAAGAGATGAGAGCAGACCTCCTTGACTGTCTTGCTCGACTTTATCAGACCACTAAAAGAGCTGTTGTTGTTGAATATCACAATAGAGAGGTTGTTGTTGTCGAATGTCATCATGGATGATACTGCAGGAGTAGCGTTTGTCTTCTGCGGGTCCGGCTTCATCGTCACTGTCGTAGAATCGGATGAGGTTTCTGTGTCAGATACGCTGCAGTCTGAGAACTTCCACTTCCTTTCAAGGTGGGTTGTCATGAGTATTCGGCGGGTTGAGTCGTGCCAGCACCTCGATTGGCGTCCACCACGGCCTACCTTTCTTGTGACAATGCCTGACGCCTGATTTCTTATAAATGTTCCCCGGCTCGAGTCTGACGATCAGTAACACGTGTTTTGGCCCTCGCATCCCAGCAAAAAGTCGACCAGCTGCCTCTGAAAAATCCGGCGTCAGGCATTGTCACAAGAAAGGCACTGGTCCACACAGCGCTGAGCATTGTCTTAGAGTGCGCGAGAAGCTGGAAGTCATCCTCACAGTGGACGCCATCCATGGTCACCCATAATGATGAATAATGAAGAAGTTGCCATTGTTGGGGTCGCTCTGAATCTACTGCGAGCCGTCTGCTGAGGCAAGAAGTCGTGGAGAAATTCGATTGCGTCTGAGATGTTGAGGTTGCTCTTCTATTGAGCGTGAGCTGATCCAATTTGATAGTTGCCAGTCTTGTCAATGATATCTTCGACTTGTTCGTGTGGAGCACTTCATAGGAATGGACTTCCCAAGCTATCAGATCCGCGTAGCACCTGCAAGTCTACCTGCAGCTGTTGACCGAAGTTACGGGCATGGATTTGCAATGCCTTCCCAGATTTACATCGCTGGAACCTGCTCGCATTTGCATCATCATTGGCATTTTTCTGGAGCCTGTTCGCAGTCCTTGCTCCGGCCTAATCATGTCAAGCAGGGACAGGCACATGCTCGGATTCAAATATCGGTCTTTGGACATTTTGTGATATTGGGCTTGTCCTGGGGAGCCAGACCTTTCCGAATCCTCCGCTCGCGCCCTTACACTGCTCGTGCGCGTATTTTCAAAGTCCCAACAACGATCTTTCTTTGCTCCGTCCTCGCTCTAGCTCTGCTCATGCGAAGAAGCCAGAAGTTGTCACGATTCTCTTCCCTTCCTCTTCTGGCCGTTACTCTGCTCGTGCGAAGTAATGGACGACGTCGCTGTACGAAGCTTCACTGTCGTACGCATGTGTTAATGTCTCGTCAATCCTGACATACTGCGCTGTCGCACTATGCCAGCTATACGCCGTGGTGGTGCGCAATGTCGGATTACTTCTTTCGTCGCAGTCGAAAGGCGTCGCAGTCGCGGTTAATCTTATCGCCGTCGCAGTCGACTTCATCGCAGCCGCGGGTCTATTGAGCTCATGAACTGAAATGCTGGGTTCTGGGGAAGGAGCAACAACAGTGCGAAGGAGCGGTGTGGGGGCGGTGTGAAGGTGGAAGTGATGCAGCTCTGCGACATGCCGCGTCCACTGTGTCGTCTGCCGCAAGCGAGGTAGTTGCATTGAAATGCGAATGCGCTAGTGAAGCACAAGTTTTAATGGGGTCGAACGGTGAACATTACGTCGCAGACAGTAGTGTGGTCTCGAGCACCGGTTGCAGAGCGTGCATATTGCTACTTAAATGTAGCCGTTCACGGAATGGGGCAAGATCTTGCTCTTTCTTCAGTCCCACATAGCGCCGTGACCAGGATACGGGTTGAGCTCGCGTCCTTCTGTGTTGACTGAATATCTCATGTGGTAGATTTTCCATTTAACTTCAGCCGGACACTGTGCTCAGTCACCTGCCATCTCGCAACGGAAGAAGCGGGACGGGCTTATGAGCTTCGAAACTAGTATCTGCAATTGGATTCCGGATCTAAAAGGGAGATTGTAGTGATGGTGTGCTTCGATGGATGAAATGTCAGGCTGTCCACCATTGGGCCGCTGCTCAACTAGGATTGAAGGCATTCTGCAATTTCAGACTGGCAGCTCTGCATACCAGCCTATGACTAGGCCCACTGTTTCGCAGACAGAGGCTGTGAAGTGCTAGCCCATCGCAGAGCGGTCAAGAAATTAGAGCCACAACTGTCCTGCGAGTACCTGATGGTTGGTCGCATCTGTATGTTGAAATTATGATCTCGGGACCCATAGTCTCTTTCAACATGGCTGGTAACAGAAGATAGTGACCTCAGCTCAGGTGGAACGGAAGACATCTTACCGCATACGTCCACACACTTGAGCACCATCAAGCGATAAGTGGACGCCGCTTCAGCACCCAACACCGCGAATTTTGCTTGCTCCTTCATCAGTAGCAGAGGCGAAACGCCCTTTCCAGGCACCCTCTGTCATTCAGCCTCTTCCTTTACTTCCGCTTCGACTTGGGCTTCAGTCACACGGTCCATATCTCGCACTGTTGGAGCGCTATGCTATTTCTTGGCCATACCAGGCTGCTTGAAGACGTCGTTGTCTGCTTGCCATACTAGCAGATCGTGCTAAATACCTTGTCCACAGAGGCACGCCTGCTGAGACGGCTACGATGACATTGGAACCGGATCAAGCTGCAGTCGAGTGTGCTGCAAGATGCGTGAATCGCTGCGTCAGCAGTCGGGAACCAGAAGACCACGTGCCATTGAGATAACCACCAGTTCTCGCAGTCGTGTCAACGATAAAATTGCACAGAGAGTTTTGACTCAATGAAGCGTGTCAATCTCTGTTGCATTCTCTCGAGACACGAGACGACTGAGGCCGATAATGCGAGGCTCAACACTTCTGCTTGACACACTGATTGCAACGCGTCTTGGGCAACTGACTGTATAGACTCATGGCTGAAGATGGAATATGTAGGTGTGGCCGTGGTCGTCTGGAAGGAGGTTGACTCTTCGTGAGAAGCCGCGACGGATGTATTAGGTAAGCAATTTGTTGGACCCTGTTACGGACCGGGAAGCCGAAACGTGCCTGCCTAGCCCTGATGCTCTGCCCCGCGTGAGTGATGCAGGTGAGCTTCGGCCTCAGACATCTCTCTCGACTCACATCGCCAACTTCGCTTCTACAAAAACATCATAGTCATATCGACTGCCAAGCCACTGTCATAGCCATCGCCTGCCGTACAACTTTCGCCAGCTGTGGATCTGGATCTGGATCTGCACCGGACTGGACTGGACCTACATAAGGCAGCTGGCTAACTCTTCTGGCAAATAGTGAGAGAGAAAGAAACGCCATCATGCAGAACCTCATCCACTCCTTCATCGATCCTCTCCGTGACCGCTTCGCTCCGATCAGCCACAACAGCGACTTTCGCAACACCGGCCAGATCACTCCAGAGGAGTTCCAAGCCGCCGGCGACTTTCTTGTCCACAAGTTCCCAAGCTGGAGCTGGTCTGGCGCCGCTTCTGAGAGCCAGCGCGTTTCATACTTCCCAGCCGACAAGCAGTACCTCATCACTCGTGGCGTGCCATGTCGCAAGCGTATCAAGGCCGACGACTTCGCCGGCTCGGCGAGCGGCGAGGACCAGCTTGTGCTCGACATGCTTAAGGAGTCAGGCTCGGATGGTGGAGAGGATGATGGATGGCTTAAGGCGGGTGGTAATAGCACTGCTGAGAACAAGAAGGATGCCGAACTCATGAAGGATGTTAAGACTGTCGATGACGACGGCAAGTTGGGCGAGGAAGCTGAAGAGGAAGAGATCCCTGACATGGATGACGAGGAAGATGATGAGGAGGCAATCATTCGCGACCCTAGCGCTGGCAAGAAGGATGGCAGTGATGGGTAAGTATGCTTTGGGCATGATATAGAGGCGTTTTCGCTGACGCATGCTTCCAGACTGCGCACCTATACCCTGTACATCACCTACACCCCATACTACCGTACCCCGCGTCTGTATCTGTCAGGCTACGATTCCAACAACAAGCCACTTTTGCCGATCGCCATGATGGAAGACATTGTCGGTGATTACAAAGACAAGACTGTCACACTCGAAGACTTCAACTTCACCAACCCGCCCATCAAGACTGCTTCGGTCCACCCTTGCAAGCATGCCAGCGTCATGAAGGTGCTACTAGATCGCGCCGACGCGGCACTGAAGCTTCGCATTGAGAAGATGAAGCATGGGGAGAAGCCTTCGTCTGCTGGCATGGAGGGCCTGGTTGACCAGACCACCAAGCTCGATCTCAAAGACAAATCATCACCATCCAAGGGCAAGGACAAGGATGGCGAGGGCGAGTGGGAGGTCCTGTCTTCGGATGGATCCCAGGACGACGAGGCTCCAGCCATTCGCGTCGATCAATATCTGGTCGTCTTCCTCAAGTTCATGGCTTCTGTCACGCCAGGAATTGAGCACGACTTCACCATGGGTGTCTGACTACGCCCGGTTGAGAAGCTCAAGTTCGCCGACTGGATAAAGCTGCACGCAGGTGTCGACTACCCACGCGAGGTCGACTGGCTGGAAGTGAAGCGTCTTTTTGGCGGTGCTATCATGGCTGTTGGAATGAGTTAGGTTACTTTGTCCAAGGCCTCGAAGCACGCCTCATCGGCTATACAGGTCGATCTGATTGAAATTTGCATAGCAGCGGCGTCTCAGAGTAGATGGAGTCTAGGAAATGGGCGGCGCTATGGCATAACGAAGAGATACCACAACGTCAAAGCGTTGTATAACGCAGATACGCAGTACGAAGCATCAAGCAAATTATTGAACAAAGGAGTCGTCTTTCTCGCCTGTATTTGATGAAGCTGCAATAATAGGAACTCGACGTCAATGACTCGCCTCGCGACCGTGCTGTAGAAGGGTATGTGGTCGTGACTGTGTATTTTTGGCCGAACGTTTAATCGTTCCTAGGGACAAAGCAAGCTAATATAGCTCCTCACGTGGAAAAGGTGAAACACCTTTGCACTTGGCTCGGATATTTCCTTATACGCTTGTGTTTCAGAGACCAGCGCCGTCTTACTCGCTTCAGCGATGAACGACAGAGCCAGTCGGTATCTTCTCTGTTAGACGGTTGCTACTTCCTTGAATTACGTTGATCGCAAACATGTTTCCACATCTGTCAAAGGAGACAATCGGTGTCTTCTCGGTTACCAGGTGTCAATCTCGTCTAGCTGCGTGGATCTCCACATCCTGGACTGCCGGCTGCCGATGGAAGCGGAGCGTGTTTTTAAAGTTTCGGAGTAGCACTATAACCTGCAGCACGAGCAGCAAAGAACCTGGATCTTAACAGATACTGACCCCCTACTCCAGCCTTGCCTAGGCCATGTTTACCCCACGGCTCCGCCAGTTGCAAGATGAAGATGTCCAGTGTGATGGAAGCGCAGATACAGTGCAATCAGGCAGGAGGTCCTAGCGGCGTGGTATGGTCAAGTGTCCGCGGTGCTTCTAATGCCCCGGGCGACGACATGCTCGCCGGCACTATTAGCCATTCGAACTCCCTTGCTACGACCGCTGTCCGCACTCGAACTATCTTCTCTAGCTTGGCGCACTTCCTGCAAGATTGAAATGAGCCTCTATCGTCATTTGCAGATCAACGGCAACCAGGTATGTAGTCGATCATCTGCGCCGTAACCATAAACCTGCTTCACATCTCACCTCTGTGTACGTACGTGGAGCCATATCCGCTGCCATACCAAATCTGTGCGCTGTACTGGTCGCTTGCTCCCTACAAATCTTGGAAAGGCAACTTCGTCAACGGCTCCTCCTTCCTTGGATTCAAGGTTTCCACAAACGGTCAAGGGTCTTACTCAAGCCGCAACGGCGAAAGAAGTGCTGTCAATTCAAAACCAACCTCGTCCCCTCGCAAAGACTTCGTCAGCCGATGACGCTCTCTACCTGAGTTGCCGTCGCCGCACGTGCATCGCAAACCTATCACAAGCAGAACGGAAAGCAATGCACCTTCAAAAGACTATCACCAACATCATCACCTGATCATTAGCATCCGACACGACACAACATCCAACAACATGGCCACTAGCGGTTTCGCAGCGCGTACACAGCGACGCAAGAACCTTGAACTTTCCATGCTACGACGTCCTAGTGAGACCGCCAGCATACCAAGTCAATACAGCGCAACTACAGCCGGACCACCTAGCATCAGCGATCGCCAGGACCCGTCACCATCTTCGCCACACAGCAGTGTCAGCACAAGCGCCAGCAGCGTGGTGATTGAGAACTACGACAAATTTCAAGCACTTCAACTTCAGCTTCAGAAGAATACTGCTCAGATCGAACTCAATGAAGCACGTATGAAGCAGATCGAGATTGACGACACGCGGATGGGCGAAGACATCCAGGCGCGGCTCACGGCGGTAATGGAGCTTAACCAGCGCCTTTCACTTCTGCGGGCTATGCTTGCGCGCGCTGAGAAGGTGTCGCAAGGGGATTTTGGTCTGTGACGAGCGACAGTGGTAGTGCTTTTATCAGCGAGGTGAGCATACAATCTTCCATGACCACCATCATATTGAAGGGAATCCATACTAAGCAAAATCAGGTGTTAAGGAGCAAATGGCAACGGGAATGGCATAGACTGGCTGCAATCCACACGACATGGACATGAGCAGCTTGCAAGGAAAGGAGAAGGGAAAGGCATTTTGAACTTTGCTTCGTTTTTCATTGACTTCGTATAACTCATGATACCACCTCTAGCGTTTCATACTTGTACCAACAGACAGCATGCAGCAGTAATGAGACATCGAGTCCCACTTCCATCACGAATCCGAAGTAAAATAATACTTCATCGCCTTCCTAGGCCTGAGCACAACAACATTCCCAGCATCAGTCCTCAATCCCCTATTTCCCAAAACCTTTGCCATCCAAGCCGGAAACCCAGTATCACGCTTCTCAGCAACTTCAAGACTTCTCTCATCTGTAGCCGAAGCAAAACCGAATTGTGCGTCTCGAGCGACTGGCCATGCGGGTGTCATGTCTCGATGTGAGAGGCCGGCGTGGATTTGTTGCTGAGAACATTAGTAAGATTGATGGGAAGGAAGAGATGAGAACGCGTACTTCTGAATCTCCAGCTGCCCAGCGTTTTTCAATCTCGTTCATGGATGCTGGGATTGGTGTTGCGAGGACGCTGGTGGAGAAGATTGTTGCTGTGAGGAGCAGGGTTGTGGTTGTTGTGAAGCGCATCTTGGTAGCTTTCGGGTTTATGGATTTATGCTTATGCTAGGTATGGCAGCTGGATGAGCGAATGACAACAGCAGCAGCGAATGTGCGATGAAAGTAGCGAAGGACTGTGGAAGGCAAAGCCAGAGGCAGTAGCGAATGCTACAAGACCTGGAAGAGAACCAATTCAAAAGAGATAGCGAGTACTTATCCTCGAGCTCCGATCAGCCACTCAATGCTGCCGATGCAGGCACATCCGCATTTTGCCAGATAGCAGGATCACGTTCGAGGTGCCTTGCAGATGCAGAAGCTGTCAAAGGGGTGGCGGGCCAGGAGTGTGGAGGAACAGCCGGGCGGTTTTGTGCCTCAAGCCAGACCGTTTGGCGACGGTGTCGACGCGCCTGAAGAATGTGACAGGTGGCACGCGTAAAGTGCGTGCATGAAGTTGAGCACTTCTTGGAATCCTCAGTGGCCAGGAATCGGATGAAGCAAGGGATGTCGCGAACACCATTCCTCGGACTTTCGATGTCTTGCATCGGGATGCCGAACGGCAGGACTCGTCACTACTAGATCAGTATCGCAAGACTTCGAACCTAACGGCGGATACAAGATTCATGCAGACGCATTCTTTCTCAGCAGCTATCCATTAGCTACTTCCACAATGAATGATCGCACTCGTACTCATCTGTGCAGTACAGACGTCTAGATAGGTAGGTCCTTTTCTCCCCTCCTTTTCCTTTCCCATTCCTTGCTCTAAGAGGCTTTTCATGCCTTTTTCAGGGTATCTTCCCATCCACCTATAAACACCTAGTTGAAATGCAATAACAAATGAACGCCGTCTCAAGGTTCATGAGACATTTTTCGACTGATTGGGAATCCTGCAAGAGATCCAAAGGGCGCACCGAAATTGGTGCTTGTCTTCTTCTTCAGACGTATCCCGCCCTGTTCGAAATCTTGCTGAACTTTAGCTTCGTGAGCTTCTTGTGGCGATAATGTATGACCATCTGGTGAACCCAGCTTTGAGCTGATGTCGGATGTGTGAGATTGTGGTGGGATCTCAGAAGTCACGGTTCCAACAGGTGCAAAAGGCGCTTCGTCTAGCTTTGCCTTGGTGTTCGGGCTGGCCTCATCACTACGCTTGTCCTCGACTTCGTTCGCAGGCGAACCCACGCCAGGGGTAGGATGACTATACACCATTGGCCTTGCATCGTCCGCATCGGGATGCTTCTCAATGTGTTCTAATCGGTGCGTCAGAGCATCGAGTGTGAAATTCGTAGCGTCCGGTTGGTGAGGCAATTCTGGCATATGAAGAGGTCCTTTCAGTGGCATATCGTCTTCGTCGTCACTGTGCTGTGTAAGGAGTGTGTTGATGTGGGTATTGTGTCGAGTCGGCGTATCCTCAATGCCATCCATGGACATGTTTTGTGGCGGAGGAGTCGGCGGCCTGGGCGCTTTAATCGGCGTATGGCCTGCCATGTGGCGATTCATTGGCGGAGGAGGTGAAAGACCATGCGACCTATTGGCGGGTGGGATCTCCTCAACCTTGATACCTTCCGCATTCATAAAGGTGACTGAGCTTTGTCTTGGTCTTTCGTCCTCAACGGGTAGTGCACCCATCGTTGGAAGCTCTATCGTTGGTGGGGCACCATCCCGCCTTGCTGCCAACGGCGAGATATTTTCATCCTCAGCAATGGTAGGTAACGAGAATGTCGCGTGTCCTGGTCTCGCTTGCGGTGATACAATGGCCGATCCATTAAACGGCGAAAGAATAGGCGATTTGGCCGGGCTGCTCATTGTTAGTGGCGGTGAAGGACTTGCGACAAGTCTTGCTGACCTATGGTGCTCGCCATTCTTCAGTAGCTGTTCAAGACTCGCAATGCGGTTGTGAAACCTCTTGCGCTCCAACTCCCACGATTCCCTCTCCACTGCGAACGCTTTGTGTAGGTGCTTGATTGCCTCGGCTTGCTTCTCTATTATAGCTTGCAAGTCCAAGGGACTTTCGGACAGCGGACTGAGGCGACCCATGGCTTCTGGGGGCGATTTAGGCAGTTCGCCGTCATTCGGGGGAGGTGCTATAGGCGGCACGAGAGCGTCGTTGGGGGTCTTTTCGAAGGCGAGAGGCGGACTTTTGGGAGCAGTGTTGGTAGCGGGTGGAGGTGGTTGCGAGGAGTCGGCCATGTTAAAATGCGCAAACAGCGTTTCATGCGCGTGGAAGGGTGACTGCGATTGCGCGCCCCAGTCCAGTCACGTTCAGGTCATGCCAGCAAAGCAAATAATAGCCGGCTCCTGTACTGGGAATGGGACCAAGACGTGAGACTGAGACAGGGCAGAGCGACGCAGCAGCCAACGCCACGACTGGATGTACCGCGAGTACAGCCGATCCAATCGAGGCTACCGCTTCGGCCGGATGCTCTCCACCCGTCTCTCGTTCCTGATCTGCACACACCAGAAGCCTTCGAGAAACACCCTCTTCCCGTTCGGATACGGCAGGGGCAAAGTCAACAAGGAGGTTTCTCGCTGCGGACTTGAACTCTGTGGCCTTTCCTCGGATACCGCACTTTTCACATGCGTGCCTGGATCTGAGCGAGCGCCATCATCCTCACACCAGACATGTTGGGCTGCTGAGGGAAAGTGGTGGGACCATTCGGCGTACAGCAAGACGCCTCTTGGGCAGCAGTGTGAGTCCATCAGCTCGAGTCGGATTTCGTCCTCCAGGCTCCACGTAGACCCACGCCATCAAATCAGTGTCTTTCACATGCACAGCTGACGAAGTGCCAACAACACATGTGGATGCTAGGACAGCAGCATAACAACCAGAGGAGAAAGGTGACAGTGACAGCAGTCGAACAAGCGAAACTACAGGTAGACTTATGCGTTCAAATACGCCCGATAATCAGGTATTTGTGGTGTCACATAGCTCGTGACCACTACTGACCTCACGCGATGAGCTCTCGAAAGCTCGATCGACGAGTCGAGGTCACGCTGTCGTCCTCCAAGCATAGTAAAGTCAGTATATTCATTTTGACACTGCTATCTAGAGTTTTCCCACGACCCGCTACTATCCGAGAAATTGTGGTTCGCGATCCAGACATGAACAGTTCAAGGGTAAACTCCACTTGGACGCGAACTGCATGTGATTCGTGGCAGAAGCAGGCTCCATATTATTGCATTTCTCATGGAGCCGACCACGTGTTCGCTGGCCAGCGACGGAGCAACCTCTCCCTCGACACAAACCAAGTACCTTCAGCAGGGCATGCGCACTAGCTGTGTGGTGCTGGCAGAGAGCTAGGAAGCTGAAAATGTTGCAGAACCTGATGCGATTTGAAGTCCCTTTCACACAAGCAAGCCCGACATTCGATCTTCGTACCAACACGAGTTCAAAACGGCCTCGGAGAGACCACAATCCCACTATCATAACTTTTTCCACTCAACCTCTTCCGCAAATAATTCACTTCTTTCGCAAGTTGTCGATTATTCTGTTCCGTAGCCTCGAGAGAACGACGATAGCGATCAACTTCCTCTTGAAGGCCGAAAACATCCGAAGACCTCCATTTCTGCAAAAGACTCTGGTTGCGTTGCTCAAGAAGCCCGATCTCGTCTTCTGCTGCATCACGTTCTGCTGTGACTTGCTTATTCGCAGCCTTAACATTGCGAAGGGATGCCTTCGTATCGTTCAGTTCAGCTTGGACGGAACGGAGATGTTTCATCGCCGCTTTTGCTTCAACCAATTCAGCTTGTTTGAGTGTCGACTCGCGAGCCAAGACCTCGTGTGCTTCATCCTGTTCTTCGATCCTCTTGTCCTGACTTCTCACGAAGGCCTTCAGGCCACGACACTCTTCAGCACAGGTCCTCAGGTGCGAACGAGCCTCTGCAGCTCCTGACTGCGCTCTCTTCCACCTCAGTTCCATATCACTCAGGTCGATTAGTGCTTGCTTGAGTTTCTTCGTAAGATCCCGATTATCAAGCTTCAAATTCTCATTCACCTTGCGTTGATGTCTTGCCAAGGACAGCGGACCCTTGCCTTGAGTGGATTTGAGGTCCTGCAGCTCGGAGCTGATGCTAGTGCACAGCTCTGCGGTCTTTCTCATCCCCTCTCTTTTGTTTGCGATGTCAGCGTTGAGCTTACGAATGCGTTGCTCTGAGGTTGCAAGCTGTTGCTTCAGAGCCGTGACTTCTTCCTCAGCCTTGGAAAGCCTGCGTCTTGCCTCGCCAAGCTCCTTTGTGGACGCTTCCAAGTCATCAACGAGCTTGCCACGTTCAGGCGAAAGAAAGGTTGCGTGTTGTGAAGAAGGTCTCCCTGCCTCAGCTGCCGTGACATGGACCTCATGTCGTGACGGTACGATGCGAGTGAGAGCGGATTTGTGCTTTGGATAATTGACCCTGTATGGATTGGCAGAGACACAATCTTCATATCCATGCAGTCGTTCGGGCGGAAGCATATCTGTGTCCTTCGAAGTACGGTCATGCTGATTGCTCTTGCTCTGGAAGGAGCTCGTAGAGCATGGACTGCCTATCTGTGGGAACGCAAAGTGTGCCGGCGTATCTGGTCGTCTGGGTATGGCATCGTTCTGCAAGGCTTCGCGAAAGCTGATGATGCTGTTTCTATCGCTCGAAGTCGGTCGTATCCCGCTCTTGTAGGACTGTTGGCCTTCGTTGTAGCTCAAGTTTTGGTTCTGCTGAAACGCTTTTCGATTGACCTCAATCGCCGAGTCAGCTCGGCTTCGTCTGCCATCGCTGCGCGAAGCACTGCGAGTGGCTGTCGAGTTCCGAAGTTTCTTAGACTTCGTTGATAGAGGGGTGCAAGGTCGGGCAATGATCTCAGCGCTCGAGGCTCTCCTCCTGAAAGAGGTGACCATTGTCGAGAGTGATGGTGAGCCCGAACCAGAGAAACACGAGACCAGCATTGGATCGTTGACCGGCGTCAGCTGCAGACGCTTTCTTGACAATATCTTCGTTTTGATAGATATGACCAGCGAAAAGCGTGACTAGAGATCGCCAGAATGGCGGCCATTGCTTGCTTAAGGATAAAAGTTCTGAGACCTTATGTCTGATATCGCAGGCTGGTGGACAATCTTGGCACACATGTCTCAGCTGGGCTGTTTAAACGGCAGCCGTATTGCGATGTCGACCGGTCGTCAGGTGATTCTACGTCCTGCATGTCTTGAAGGCGTACGAGTAGGCAGGCCAGACAAAAAGTCTGCAGATGCAAGTTTCGCGTGCGTTGACGAAATTGCCATTCGCTCACGCGACAAGTGCTCGAACGGTGGCGCCTAGGTTTGATGGGCAACCCGTTCATCGTGACTGTTTTTCATGATGCGTACTCCTTATTGAAAGCTCTGCCTATCACGAGCTTTCTCACCTCCGTCGTTCCAGCACCGATCTCATACAGCTTCGCATCGCGCATGATCCGTCCAGCAATCATTTCGTTCATGTAGCCCATGCCACCTAAGCATTGGATTGCATCCATTCCGCATTCTGTCGCTCGCTCAGATGCATACATGATCGCACCTGCACAATCTTGAGTCTTGATCTCTGGGGCTTCGAAGCTTTCATCAATTGCCCTCGCGACAGAGTAGGTGAAGGCGGAGCTGGCGCGATACTTCGTGTACATGTCTGCGAGCTTTCCTTGTATGAATTGATTGTGCGCCAATGGAATGCCAAACTGTTTCCGCTCGTGGACGTATGGTAGTGTGACATCAAGAGCGGCCTTCATCAAGCCTAGAGGTCCGGCGGAGAGGACAAGTCGTTCCAAGTCAAGCCCTTCCATCAGCACTTTGACACCTCGATTGAGTGGACCGAGCATCGCAGAATCCGGCACGAAGACGTTGTCGAAAAGAAGCTCTCCAGTGTTGCTGCCTCTCATGCCAAGCTTGTCAAGCTTGCGGGCCACGCTGAATCCAGGTGTGGTAGTATCCACCAGGAATGCAGTAATGCCTTTGCTGCCAGCTTCAGGCTCTGTCTTCGCATAAACAACAATGACATGCGCATCCGGTCCATTCGTGATCCACATCTTGGAGCCATTCATTTGATATCCGCCGTCCACCTTCTTCGCCGTCGTCTTCATGCTGACCACATCACTGCCTGCCGTATGTTCTGACATAGCCAAAGCACCAATCTTCTCTCCAGATATGAGGCCTGACAGCCACTGCGCCTTCTGGTCGTCATTGGCATGCAGCTGGAACTGATTCACGCAAAGCTGCGAGTGTGCAGCGTATGATAGGCCAATGCTTCCCGATGCTCTGCTCAGCTCTTCTAACACAACACAATGCGCCTGATAGCCCATCGCTAGACCACCATAGTCTTCATCTGCTGTAATGCCCAAGAAGCCAGCCTCGCCGAGCTTCTGCCACATTTCATTGGGAAATTCATTCTTGTGGTCGGTGGCCTGCGCAAGATCCTGAGGAATCTCTCGCCGTACAAAATCTACTGTTCTCTCCCGCAATTCCTCTAGCTCAGACTGCGTTGGAGGTTCGAAGCCTTTTGGATGTTTTCTAGTCGAGGCATGCCGTCGCTGCCATTGGGCCGACACTGTTCGTCTCGTTGCTCGAAGTGGTGTTGACCGAATGCACTGCAGCAACGCTGCTCTACAAGGCTGTAATGGAGGCATTGCAGAGGAAAAAGACTTCAACCGGGACTGACCTATGCGTGGCGACGGCGTGAGAAAGGAATACTTTTGTGGAGGTGGAGGTGGAGTAGAAAGGGCAATGCACATGGACATGGACATGGAGAGCCGCTGCTAGCCGGGGAGCTCGTCCAACTCCTTGCGCCGATCACGAGCATTCCTTGAGCCGAGGGCACAAGGTACTCACGATGTGGTCGATGCTTTACCCATAATATTGTTGCTGATGAAAAGGGTGCGTCCCAATATGTGAGCATCGTGCGAGGCGTGCTGCATGCCCACCTCCTGCTCCAGCCTTGCTATGGCTACCATACTCCCAGCTCGCGTCCTCACGCGAGCTCTATATCACGTCCCGCGACGACGAGTCCCCACCATTCAATGTCTCCATCAACGACGGCGAGCAGCAACGTACACGAGCCCACAGCAGGCTGCCCAGCTCTCGATCATTCAGACAGCTGTCGATAGCGACAGCAATGTGTTCAAGGAGAATGCGACGGCAATGGGCGAATATATGGCCAAGCTGACAGCACTTCACGATGCTGCTGCCAAGGGAGGCTCAGATAAGACGAGAAAGAAACACGTCGAGCGCGGCAAGATGCTCGTGCGAGATCGTATCACTGCTCTGATAGATCCAGGAACGAGCTTCTTGGAGCTCAGTGCTCTTGCCGGTCACGATCTGTATCCAGGCGAGGAGGTGCCAGGCGGTGGTATTGTGACCGGCATAGGCACCGTCGAGGGAGTACAATGTATGATTTTGGCCAACGATGCGACTGTCAAAGGCGGCTCGTACTATCCTATCACCATCAAGAAGCATGTGAGAGCGCAAGAAATCGCTCAGCAGAATCGGCTACCCTGTATATACTTGGTGGACTCTGGAGGCGCCAATCTCCCGCATCAGGCGGATGTGTTTCCAGACCGAGACCACTTTGGACGCCTCTTCTACAACCAGGCCAACATGAGTTCTCAGGGTATCCCTCAAATAGCCGTCGTCATGGGTTCATGCACAGCGGGTGGCGCCTACGTTCCCAGCATGAGCGACGAGAGCATCATCGTGAAAGAACAAGGGACCATTTTCCTGGCAGGGCCACCGCTCGTCAAGGCCGCGACTGGTGAAGAGGTGAGCGCCGAGGATCTGGGAGGTGGCAAGTTACACTCTGAAGTCTCGGGCGTTACAGACTACCTCGCCGAGGATGATGCTCACGCACTCGTCTTAGCCAGAAGAAGTATCGCGGATCTCAATTATCCACGGACAGGCAACCCTTCTCGGAAGACGGAATGGCAAGAACCCTTATATGACGCCGAAGAGCTCGGCGGAATTGTAGGGACTAACCTTAAGCAAAGCATAAACATGCACGAAGTTATTGCTCGCATTGTTGACGGCAGCGAGTTCTCTGAGTTCAAGCCCGCATACGGAACGACGCTTCTCACCGGCTTCGCCACCATCTACGGTCATCCCGTGGGCATCATCGCAAACAACGGCATTCTGTTCAGTGAAAGCAGTCTGAAGGGTGCTCACTTTATCCAACTCTGCTGTCAGCGTAATATCCCACTCATCTTCCTCCAGAACATCTCCGGTTTCATGGTTGGGCAGGATGCCGAGAAGGGAGGCATTGCAAAGAATGGTGCCAAGTTAGTCACAGCTGTTGCTTGCGCCAGCGTGCCAAAGTTCACTGTCTTGGTTGGGTCTTCCGCGGGAGCAGGAAACTATGGCATGTGTGGAAGAGCGTACAGTCCAAGGTTCTTATGGAGCTGGCCCTCTGCGAAGACCAGCGTGATGGGCGCCGAGCAACTATCATCTGTCATGGCCGCGGTGGGAAAGAAAGTTGACCCTGAATTGAAGGAAAGGATAGAGAGGGAAAGTGAGGTAACCTTCGGCACAGCGAGATTATGGGATGACGGTGTTATACCTCCCTCACATACCAGAAGGGTGCTCGGCATGGGCCTACAGGCGGCGATGACAGGCAGTGTTGAGCCTAAGGACACCCGCTTCGGTGTCTTCAGGATGTGAACGACTAAGATCTGCAACCCGTCCTCGTGGACAATTTCACATGATCATATGCAGTGCCTTTTCCGCAGTCCTCTACTTCAACACTAATCACTGATAGGCGAATCATTGTACGGAAGTGGCGTATACTTCTTCCGAGCGTCTCGAATGTTAACTTTCAAAAGCGGGACATGAAACGTACAGTGAGTCGAAAGCTTGAGCAGAAAGCCAGAGAGGAAAACAGACGGGCCAAACGGCTACACAAAGGGTCTCAAGCCGGCTTAGGCAAATCCTCTTGAAAGCATAGAGAATGTATATGACAATCGCGTTGCTTTCAACACCCGCTTCAATCGTCGATCCAGTCGCTCGTTACTACAATCAACATCAACTACAGCACAAGATGAAATACAACAGAAGAACATTACCAGCACGGTTTGAAAAGACCAAACAACGCCTCAGCAGTCTATTCGACTCTGAGGGTATTCGCAAATTGCGCCAGCCCCATCAATCTGACCGTAGCGATCGGGATCAGACTGGTGTTAGGGAGATCGAAAAGATCGAAAACAACTCCTGGCCATCACACATCACCAACTCAGTCGAGGCTGACAACCTCAACACTATCCACGAAGGCATCGCGCCTTTGCTTCAAGATCGGCCAGCCTCATCGTCGACATACTCATCGTCTGTGTACAGTGAGAAGGCCTTATCATCTCGACGGACATCTCAATCGACAACAGCCACAAGCTATACGAGATACTCTTCGAGACAAGACAGTATCATCGGAGACTCGGACGACAACAACAAGCTCGGCGACAAGAGTGCTGAAGAATCTCAATCAAGCATTCATCCTCTTCTTCGTCGACATGACTCTGCCGAAGCACCAATACCTTGTCATGATGGAGACGACTCTACCAACAACGGACACCACACTCATGATTCTTCTCAAATCAACTACAATAGAAGAAACGCCATCGTCGTAACCGGCGACCAACTCGAAGGCCAACCCTTCTTCCTCCCAGCCTCCAACACCCTCCGTCAACGCCACCAATCCGATGCACTCCTCCACCGACCCAACTTCCAATCCATAACCTGGGAAGACCACTGCACACATCTCCAACAATCTCTCACCCAAACCCAACAGACTCTCACCCAAACCCAAGCCCAACTCACAACCAAGTCCCAAGAGAACCGCTTCCTCATCTCCCGACTAAGAAAAGTCGAAAGTGCAATGGACCTTCGACGACGAGAACTCTTCGAGAAACTCGCTGTCAAGGAAAGAGCTTTATCTGATCGGGATTCTTTGATCGATCGTCTCATTTCCGAGAATGCGGAATTGGAGAGGGATAAGAGGGTTGGAGAGAATGTGAGGAAGTTGATGTGGCAGGATTTGGAGAGGACAAGGAGAGAAAGTGCAGGGTGTGAGTCTCCTAAGGGGACTTATGAACCAACGTGGTGGTTCTAGGATCAGTCTGACTATTGGTGGAGGAAGCTTGGTGGCTAAACGCCTTACTCAATTCTCTTATGTTGTTGTAGTATAGTATAGATTGACTCTTATCAGAGAGTGGGAGGTGGGTGAATGTAGTGTGGAGATGATATATAGTCAGAACATACTCAGCAGGCTGAGTACATACCAAATCAACTTCAACTGCTCTCAACCCGTTCTAAAAGGCAACCTCCGATGAAGACGCATACAAATCTCCACAAAATTCTCTTCATTCTCAGGCGTCACAATCCCATGTCTGATGAAGAACTCCACAATAACAGCAGCAGCATCAGGTTTGAACTCCCCATTCAACATATCTCTACTAACCTCTTCAACCGTCATCTCCATAAACCCACTAACTTCATCATCATGAGGTTTCGGAATGATCGTCGACGGTAATTCGATATCGTAGACATACACATAATCTGGACACACAAGACCTTTCTCCCCGGGAAAAAGGGAGCCTGTGAGAGACATGTGTGACACCACGCCTCTACACTTGGCATATTTCCGGATTAGGTCTTCGGACAAGGAAGCTTCTTCATCAGATTCTTCGATTATGGTCTGCATGGGAGGGACGCCGGATTTTACTCCACCGGCGACTGTGGAGTCGAGCATGTTGGGGCATATGTAGAGGTGAGGCGCTCTTCGCGGGATCCAGAGTCTCATACCTTCGTCGGTCTGAGTGTAGGCGATGAGATGTGCGCCGCGGGTGGTGGTGCCAAAGAGAGGAGTTGCGAATCTTTCGAGTTTGACGGGAGAACCGTATCTCGCTCCGGCGATGGCGAAGTGTTCGCTGTGTTGGCCGTTGAGGACGTGGAAAAGCTTTTGGTCGACTGCTTGGTCTATGACTTCTTGGAGAGCATTGTTGATGGATGTTGCGGTGTCTTTGCCGTTCGAGGCGTCTAGGACGGAGACTGAGCGAGCCTGATCGTGCTTGACGACGAATTCAGAGGTCCAGGGCATTTTGGCCACGATCTCTGGGAGCATGAGGCCATGGGGTTGATCATCATTTGGCAAGTAGAAGCTGTAGTAATCATCTGCGGCCGGTCCATATGGAAAGCTGTGACAGGATCAGTTCTCTTTTTCGACTTTGAACCTCTGGAAACTTACTCATCTGTAGCGTGTATGACTGGGAGGAATGTTCGCTCCCCCATGGCGGAAACACCTACTCGAACGCTTCAGTCTTGCAGGGCATTGCATGAATTATCATGAATAGCACTCGAGTGAAGATAACAGGGAAGAACGCATTTCACTGTGAGTGCCATATCTCGGTAACGACATTCTCATTGGGTCAGTAGACGATCCCTCGAGTTGTCAAAATGCACTGGCAACGCTCAAAGTCCGTTCATCACTGACAGTCTACCACGTGAGCCGTCAAGCTGTCACAAGATCAAAGTCCTCTTCCGTGCAGAAGTCACGGCTCCGATCATTTCTGGAACAAGGTCTTTCTTCACGCATCGAGGCGGAGAACACCCATGCAGACGACATGGTTGTCCGCAGGCCGGTGTCGCGCAGGGTCGGTATGACGGCGTGGGATTGGAGACGATTCAAGGGAGCCTTGATAAGAAGCCAGGCAATACCGAGAAACGTGATCTCCGCCAGTGGATGTATAAGATGGGAGAAAACGCAAGCTGGACTTACTGTGGCAATGCTGGTATCTCTTGTCAGAAATGCGGCGTAGGCAATCAGGACCAGTTGGTGTTATTCAGACTCGAAAAAGAGGAGGTCGAGCGAGGTGCAAGACCGAAGGGACGGTGTATGTGGATGCCGCTGTGGTCGAAGTGTAAGCCACGATCATGACATAGTCTCTTCCACAGTTTCCGTCAACTTGCGATTCTGACACTACTTCTTCCGCAGTTTCACAGAAGTTACCATGGACGCACGAATTGACCGCGATGCACACCTGAAAGAGCTGAGATCCCAGTCGCGAGTACCGAAGCAGACATGGTACGAATGGTAAGCGTACAGTCATGCACTTCTCCTACTGCGCCATGATGTAGAAGCTGTTGTGCTGAGAGGAATCTCACCAGGTTTTGGCGCATAAAGAAAGCCGTACCTGCTCGGTCGACCGACGCTGCGACCTCCGAAGCAGTACGTCGGTCCTTTACTCAGATGCTTGATCAAGTCGAGCCGCCGGACACTTTCAAGCCGTCCGAGGTTGCCTTGCAGTTGACGGATAAGGAGCTTGCGTCCTTGGGCTATGAGAAGTGGGAAGAGGCGCTGCCGGGCGTCTATGAGTTGGCATTTGAATCACGGGAGATGGGAGACTGCGAGATTCTGAGGAAGGGCGTGGTCATTGGAGACGATGTGACGCTGGCGGACATTGATGGGCCTATTCGGATCAGGCGGGTGGTGATGTGAGGCAAGAGAGACGACTGATGCATATGATACCCAAAAATTGAATTTCTTCAATTGCGAAATGATGCAGCGAGGATGGCAAGTGTTGGGAGCACGGTTTGCTGCTTCTACTGGACGCTCAGATGCCATTCTTCTGCCCGAGGTCTTCCGAATGTCAACACACCACAGACACATGTATCTTCAACAGCTACAGTCTCAGGACGCGATGGAAGAGTCTTGGCGACGAGCCATTGCCAGCAGTGAAGCAATGTCGAAGCACTAAGACGCAAGATCGACGCATGGTGGTCTGGAGCTTTCCACGTGCTCAGCCGCGGAACGAAAACATCCATGGATGACTGCCAGCAACTCATGCAAGACTTCCAAACGTTATTGTTTGAATATTGAAGATTGGTTATTGGAGTACTCTCGCTGCTGCCGGTAATGGATCTCTTTCCCAAAAAATCAGTCGAAACTGCCGAAAAAGGAAAGCACTCCGCACGACCACACAACCGAGATGAATTTGCAGTGGAGCATGGCGTCTCAGGTATATCGACCACAGTATTCGCGAGGGACAAACCAAAGCTCGATAGCTATCTGCAACAACCACGCGCAATGGAAGTCTTGGCTTCTCTCTTGGCTTCTGTCAAGCGTACTACATTGGCGCTTCAATGAAATGCACTCACAAGCACTTATAACGGAGGCGAAACCCCAAAGACAGTAAGTAGCACGATACAAGATTCCTTTCAGTCACTCTCTTCACAATGCTTTCGTGTTCGCTCATTGCACTGGCGCTGGCCGCCGCGCCTGCTTTCTCTCAGTCCGTCTCCGGATCTCCTGAAGGCTTTGCCTCTGGCACAACTGGAGGCGCTGCTGGCGAGACAGTGACCCCAACCTCGATCGACGAGCTTACCGAGTACTTGACTGCCGATGAGCCTTACACTATTGTCCTTACCAAGACCTTCGACTACACTGGCAGTGAAGGCACAACCACTGAAACCGGCTGTGCACCATGGGGCACAGCTGCTGGATGTCAACAAGCGATCAATGCCAACGATTGGTGCGGTGACTACCAATCTGGCGCAGGAGCCGTTGAAGTAACCTACGATGTCGCCGGAACTTCTGCTATCAAAGTAGCCAGCGACAAGACCATCATCGGCTCCGGCAGCTCCGGTGTAATCAAAGGCAAAGGTCTCTCCTTCCAGAGCGGCGTCTCCAACATCATCCTCCAAAACGTCGAGATCACCGACTTGAACCCACAATACGTCTGGGGCGGAGACGCCATCACACTCAACGGCTGCAGTAACGTATGGATCGACCACGTCAAAGTCTCACTCGTAGGACGACAAATGATCGTTGCCGGCTACGAGACAAACACAGGCATCACAATCTCAAATTCCGAATTCGATGGCCAAACTTCCTGGTCTGCGTCATGCGATGGAAATCATTATTGGAATTTATTCTTCATTGGAGAAAACGACCAGATCACGTTCAAAGGCAATTACATCCATCATACATCTGGTCGCGCACCGAAACTCGGCGGTGGGACTTTATTCCATGCTGTTAACAACTATTGGTCTGACAACAGCGGTCACGCCTTCGAGGGAGAAGACGCCTACCTGCTGCTCGAAGGAAGTACATTCGACAACGTGAGTGCGCCAGAACAAGACTGGACGGGTTCTGCATATGTCCCAACGAGCGAGGATTCTGCTTGCTCAAGTGGTTTAGGCAGAAGCTGTGCTGCTACGACGTTCGTCGACTCTGGGTCATTCGAGGGTACTGATAGCTCTGTCCTGAGCCAATTCGGAGACTTGGAAATCGCGGAGGCGGACGCTGATGCTAGTGGTGTGCCTGAAAGTGCTGGCGTGGGAAAGTTGAGCAGCTCTTCTAGCAGTAAGAATGCTACTGCCAGGAGTGTGAGGAGGGCGCATTGGCAAAGGAGATAGATGGAGAAGGAGTGCTGCAGTCCTATGCAATGCGTGGACTATGGAACTTATAGGGAAGAGTAAGCAGCGACCGGTCGTTATGAAATGCCAGTGTTCTGAAGAAGTAGTCGAAAACATGGACTTGAGGGTCAATTCTAATGTCTGGGGCCAGTTCAAAGTAGACAGAAAGTCCTCTGCTTTTAATCAAGTATGATTCGGGGCTACCTCCTGCTAGATCACCTTTTCCCTCACGAGGTTCATCTAGTACACATTTCTTACATATCGATTTCTCTGCTTACTTCCTTCTTCCTCCACTTCCACCACGGGGCGACAATCAACGCCGTGAACCAAGATTAGCCGGTCGGTGTGCTTCCAAAATACTTTCATCCAACACCATCTCGATCAGCAACGGCCCAAAAATCCAGCCTGCCAACAAAGGGAGTTACACATAGTCGCCGCAATATTAAGGTCGGGTCTAAGAGTGATAGTAATGCAAGCCAAGAAGAGGAAAAAAGTCCCAGTCATGCCATGCGCCTGCAGCGATCAGAACAAAGAAGAGAATGCTCATATACGTGGCTGTAGTTGCTTTACGCAACTTCCTCCTCAGCCCACCCTGGAAGTCCACCTTCAGAAACACCAAGTCCATATCCGCCAGCAGGAGAAAGACCACTGCCAAGACCATACAGACCACTCTGTTGAGCCTGGCTTTGCTGAGCCTGCTGGAGCGAGAAGGCCGGCAAGCTAACAGCCCGATTATGTGCGCTTCTGCTTGCATTCTGACTCGCCTGGTTCGAGTAAGAGTTCAAAGCTTGCATGCCGCCATTGGTGATGTTGACGCTCTGATGGCTTCCGTGGCCGAAATGGTGTGAAGGCGGTTCGAGACCAGCAGATCGTGTCGCAGCTACTTCGTTGGGTGAGGAGTAGAATGCTTGCTGGCTTGAGAGATGCGATGCGGAGCTCGGCTGGGATTGTTGGTAGGTGTTTACTGACAAGCCGTAGTCGTTGATCGGGCTCAGGTTGCGCTGGAGCTGAGCGGCCTGCTGCGCTTGCTGTTCTGCTGCGACTTGGGCGCTTTGCTGTGTCGCTGCGAGGTAGAGGGTGAGAGGATTGTTGTTACCAGTATTGAAGATGGTTGAAGCAGTAGGGCCATTCAGTGGATTGAAGTTGCCATTTGAAGGTCCGGAGCTGGCAGGGGAAATGGAGTTTTGAGCCCGATTCGGTGCGAGGCCGTTAATCGGAGATTGCGAGCTTTCACTTGCCTGCTGCTGCTGTTGGTGTGCTTGTTGCTGCATCGTCTGGCTGTTGATGATTTGTCTTGGTGGGTTGCCACAACGGTCCTTGCCAAAGTTGACTTTGAAGCGTTTATACTCCTCTTTTCCTCGCACTGCCTCGATAGCCTTGATGGCGTTCGCGATGTTGGTGAAGTTAACAAAGGCGCAGCTCTTCTCTCGCAAGGTATTGACCAGTTCAATCTCGCCATATTCCTGGAAGTCCTGCCTCAGGCGATCTTCTGTCCAAGTCTCGTCCAAGTTGCCAATGTACACGTTTCTCGAGGCACCGCCAGAGACGGCCAGAGCAATCGCGGGGGGCAATGCTCCAGAATGCTTGCCCCAGCCGATCTTGAGCCGTCTGTTGTGGATCATGAGACCCTGAAGATTGCTCAATGCATAGAATGAAGCGGCTGAAGTTGGGTCGATGAAAGTGACGAAGCAGATATGCTTGTCTGGGATGTATCGAATGTGGTGCAGCAGACCACCTCGCACAACATTGCATATTTCTTCGATCGTGGTCTCTGGGTGAATGTTGCCCAGGTAGACCGTTCGGTTGCCCAGATTGTTCACGCCTCCTGCGGTCGTCGCAACTGCAGCCGCAGCAACAGACTGCTGAGCTAATGCATTGGTGATGAGATCACGGTCTGCTCCGTTCAAGACATGCGCATAGCCGGGTGCGATGCCAAGATATTGCGCCGCGTTCTGCTGCTGCGTCTTCGAGACGTAGGCACATCGATCCTTTCCGTAGTAGACACGACGAGGGGCCTGCCATTTGGGCTCCTGGGGAAGCTGAGTGACAGCTTTGATAGCATTGCCGATCGACAGGAAATGAACGAAACCAATCGCTTTCTCCTTGACGATCTTCACCGTGTCGATGGGACCAAATTTGCTGAGGTCTTCTCGGAGCTCCTCTTCGGTAATGTCTTCCTGTAGGTTGCCTAGATAGACGTTCCTAGATGCTCCAGACTGCTGAACAGCCAGCGCGACCGAGGTTGGAACCGAGGAAGGCTTGCCCCATCCAATCTTGATATCCTGACCTTTGATGGAGAGCTTCTTGAGGATTGCATCAGAATGGAAGTGTGTTGCAGAGCTGGCATCGAGGAAAGAAATGAACGCGCAGTTCTTGTCTGGCAGCAGCCGGACAGACTCGATCTGGCCGCTGCGGACATGACCCAAAATCTCCTCAGCTGAAGTGTCCGGAGGGATGTTACCAAGATACACTGTACGACTCGTTCCTGACACCAGCCCCGGAGCCATGTGCATCGCTGGACCATATGCGCCCATGGGCTGATTGGCTAAAGCATTGAAGCCGGTGGTTGGAGACTGGATGCCAGCGAAGTATGACGAGGCATGGAGTGCAGTCGGGGAAGTCATCGATTGATAACCTGTTGGGGAGAGGGCAGCTTGTTGCTGATGATATGCATTGTTCATCTGGTTCTGCTGTTGACGTTGACCACTGTGCTGCTGTGGGAAGGCCTGGAACTGCGGGGACTGGAAGGTAGATGGCGAACCTGGCTGAAAGGGGCTTCCAATCAGCAAGTTGCTGGGAAGCAGAGGCGTGAAGTTCATATCGTAGCCAGTTTGCGGTGTCTGCATATCGGTGCCCGCAAAATTGCTGCTCGCCATACGACCAGTATTGATGGGTTGCACACTGTTTCTGTTAGGGTGTCTCTCGCCATACCCGCCCAGTGACGGCTGGGCCTGATGGAACGATCCATTCGAGAAACCGTTATTTTCGGAGCTCATTGACGATTTGACTGCAAAGGACTGAGTCTGCCGATGTCCTAAGCTCGGTCCAGATGACATGGTGTCGCCGTTCTGCATGCCAAGCATGTGAGGCGGGAGCACAAGGCTGTCCCGCGGGTTTGCTGAGAGTACGGCCGTGGTGACGGTATTGGAGGTCCGGTTCTACACAGACCGGACACTGACCTTGGGAAAATAATAGTAATTAAGAGGTGGTACACAGGCTTGCAAGGTAGCCCGGCGGATGTCTCCACTGCTGCGGTACCATATTAGCTGCGTCTTGTACGTTCATGTCTTGACGGCACTGCAGAGGGCGTTGCTTGAGTGCACGTTATTCAGTCGGGCGGCTGAACTCACATGTTCTGGCACACAGTGGACGTCCGTGAACAAACGCAACTGAAGACAATACAGATGTGCTTCCAAGTACAGCAGGAGTCAAATGAATGTCCTCTGCAAATATCCAAGATATGTACACCGCGTCCTCTTTCTATTCAATGCCGTCGTCGGTCGGTCTATCAGGAGTTCGCTTTCGAGGCGAACTTGCTCAACGGTCCTCGTCGCTAGCCGGAGATTATGGCCAGCTCGGTGTCGAGAAAGGAGGGTTCGTAGGAATTCGGCAAGAAACAAACAAAGGCAACGGCTCGAAAGAAGTGATGAAGAGAGAGAATGTAATGAGTGACAATGATGCAGCGAGCAAGACGCAACGCTTGAATCGAGAAGGGAAGAAGGATAGAACCGCCTAGCGAAATATCATAGACATGGTCCCGGCATGCAAACAGGAGTCTAGGGAGATGAGATCGTTCTCAAAAAGGGATGGTCATTCTCGAACACATGGGATCGGCCCGCCCCAGTTGACAAGAATAGGGCAGTTGGATATTGTGGAGAGCATTCGCGTGCTCCAGTGTCTTGAGGTTCCAGAGTTGAAGCAGCATCTTCGTCATCTCGAGTTTCTCCATCCAAATGCTGGCGCGTAGATAGTCTTCTGCGACCTTGCGCAAAACCTCGTGAGTTCCTGCAGACTGCAGGGCTCCCGCGAATGATGGTTCTCTGTTCCTGCGGGTAGCCATTGCGCTAAGCAGCATCTGTCAAGCAGCCAAACAGGTGCAGCCGTCTTGCATGGCGGCGGATCTCGAGCCGCATAGACAAGGGAGCCGAGCTAATAAGAGCCTGGGAGTCCTGGCGAGTCAGGCCGAGCATCGTGACACACGATCCGTGAATTCTCTGGTTCTCAATAGACTTGTATTACTCACGGAAGCACTGCGAAAGTGCTTGTGCCTCTGCAGAACGACAATGACTTGTGAGCTGCTATTCTCCTGACCGCCAAGTGCATCTCATCTGCCCTGAGAAGGAGTCCGAAGATGACGAAGGTGTTCCGTGGAATCGTTTGGCTTTTACGGCTGGCAAGCCCGACAGCATTCAAATTTCGTTCGAAACGTTCTGCTGGTGGCTGGCCGGATCTGCCCACAGACTGAGTCCAGGATCCGCGTTCATAAGGCGCGTTGGAAGACGCACTTGTCCTGGAGGCAGACATTGAAGTCTGAGCACGCGTTGAGGTGTACTCAGATTGTGCGCCGGTGGCGGCAAGCATGCAGCTTGTTTGGCTGGCAAGAGCAGACCGCTGCCAAATTTGGAGACTATGCATCTGAGGGTGAATGCGAAATTGTTCCACAGTAAATGATTGCAGAGAAGACTCTACGCGCACGCAGAGCGGTGCATGTAGTTAGTGTTGCAAAAAGCCCGATGCTGTCTACGACATTAGACGGCGGCTTTGGCAAGCGAGCTCGGTCTCCCACAGGGCAAGGAGCTGCCATAGTTGACCATTCGAGCGAGCCAACTTCCTCATTCTGCAGACATGGCCGTGGCCATGATACAGTAAACAGTAGACATTGTAAGTGCTGACCTCGGCCAATGCCATACCCCGCGATAGGGCAAAAGGGAGTATGAGAAAGGCGAGAGATAGTGCAGAGAGGATAAATGGTCGATCAACAGTGCCTAATCTTGGTCGGCCACAAGTCGGCTTTTGAACAACTGCTTGCAGCTTCAGGACCATGGAGTACGACAAGGCCACAGCACCAGATGGCCCCGAAGCGAAAGCCTACCCCCATCAGAGCCAGCCTGGTGGTAGCCGAGATGGAAAGCTCAGAGTGGACGGCCCCAAGGTCGACGTCGGTGTGCTCAAAGAAAGCATCACATTTCCCTTCTCTGGACGAACGGCCAAGAATCGCTTCCTGAAGGCCCCAATGACCGAGCGACTTTGCAAGTGGAACGCAGAAGGCGAACACAACTCGGCCAGAGGTTTTCCAACCAAGGAGTACGAATATCTCTACGAGACCTGGGGCAAAGGCGAGATTGGGGTCATCGTAGCGGGCAATCTCATGCTCAAATATGATGCCGTGGAGGCATTTGGAAATCCAATCCTTCCCGACAATCATGATGGCAGAGTCGAAGCATTCAAGAGGGTCTCTGAAAAGGCCAAAGCGAACGGATCACTGTTCATTGCACAATTGTCTCATCCAGGAAGGCAAGGCTCAGCGGCTTTGAATCCCAACCCCGTCAGTGCTTCTGATGTCCAGTTGAAGATCAAGTGGGCAGGCAACTGGTTTGCTCAGCCAAGAGCATTGACAGTACCAGAAATCAAAGACCTGGTGAAGCATTGGGGAGAGGTTGCATATCTCTGTTACCAAGCTGGCATGGATGGTGTTCAAGTTCATTGCGCCCATGGCTATTTGCTCGCTCAATTTCTTTCAAACACCACAAATTTGAGGACCGACGAATATGGTGGATCTCTCGAGAACAGGAGCAGAATAATTTTCGAGATTATCGAAGAAATTCATCGACGCGTCAACGACCCTAAATTCATCGTTTGTGTAAAGATCAACAGCGTGGAGTTTCAGCCAGGAGGACAGACTCCTGAAGACTGCCGTGACCTTTGCGTCAGGCTAGAACAGGCTCGAGTCGACTTCATCGATTTGAGCGGCGGCACATTCGAAGGACGTGCCTTCGAGCACAAGAAAGAATCCACGAAGAAGCGCGAAAGCTACTTTATAGAATTCGCAGAACTGATCCGACCACTTCTCAAGAAGACAAAACTTTATGTGACAGGGGGTTTCCGCACAGCGAGCGGAATGGTTCGCGCGATCGAAGACGGCGCAACGGATGGTATTGGAATCGGTCGACCGTTGGGTGCCGAACCATTCCTCTGCAAGGAGATCTTGGAGGGCAAAGTGACAGGTGCCATTGAGAATTTCATGCATCTTCCGAAGAACACACAAGCGACCGGTAGTCAGCTCCATCAAATCGGACTCGGAGACGAGATGATATCGGACTGGAGTGACGAAGCTGAAGTGCAAAGATGGCTCGAAGCCGACAAGTTGGAAGAAGAAAGAAAACTTTCGATACTCCCAAAGGTAGACTCTTCCGGATACGCTCGCATAAAAGCAGAGTCCGGATTCGCATATCTTCGCTCAGCAGCGTGATCAACTTATATACACAGTAAGAAACCCCATATAATTCATACACTCCCCACAGCACTATCCCACAACCTCCCCCTCTCAAACTCATGATACTCAGCACCCAACTGCGGCCCTTCCCCATTCTCAACAACATCCATAATCCTCTGCAATTCCCACCCCAATCCCTCCTCAACTTTACAATGCACAAGTTTCAAAATCGTCATACATCGATGATACGAAACCACAAAAACACTAGAATCTGGCTTCGCTCCCAATCTATACCTCCAAGGTAAACGATCCAAGCCCTGACTCCTATGCGTAGCCCAACGTCTCAAATTCGATTCCATACTCCCGATCTTGTCTGAGGAGCGCGGAGTGAAGGATAATGCGAGCATGAGGTTTGGGTTTAAACGGAGAGATTTGAGTTCTGTGCAGTAGAGAGATCCGATTATGCGGATGATGTTGCTGAAATCGAAGTCGATTACTTGTGCTGAGATTTTTGCGGAAGAGAGGAGGATGGGGAGGTATTCGAAGCGGCATTGTTTGGATGTTATGAAGAGGGAGGGGATGGAGTCGATTGTGGTTTTTCGTTTCTTTGGGATTTTTTGGAGGTGCCCTCGGTCTAGGAGGCGGAGGACGATGCCTTTTGCTGCGAGGTTGTAGATTTGATTTCGGAGTTCTGCAGGGAGGGAGAAGAAGTTTGTCTTTGGTTTTGATGATTGAGTGGTTTTGATACTGGTCGTGGTGGCGACTGAGCTATGCCGGCTGGAGGGAGGAGTGGCGGAGGTGCTTGATATTTTGCTACTTCTGCGGAATGTTTTCAACATGATGGGGGATTTTGAATTGCTTGAAATGGCATTGAAAGGTTGATATGAATAGTGGGTATAATATGTGCAGTCGTAAAGACACAGATACAGTGTGGCTGCACGTATGGATACTCCGCCCTGTGGGGATGCTCGCTTGGAGTCTGGAGTGCTCAAGGTGGGGTTGCATTTTGTGGGCGTCACGCGATGGGACACTGAAATACTGTACCGCAGAGTACCTCAACAATTACAGCAGACTTTCGTTTAGACATCGGTATTGCCTTTCAGCTGGTGTCGTAGAATAATGGCTCGGAGAATTGTCATCCGGGATCTCGGATGCTGAAGACAACCAGACTTTCTCTCATTTGGGGCGCAGAAGCGGGTGTGCCTCAGTGTTACTGAAGGGTCGTCAGCGTCATTGGTTCTGCATCAGAGGCCAGGTACTTACAATACATAGTCATCTAAACTGATCACGTCAGGCTCACTGAAGATCAGATAGAAGTACTTCAAGGTCTCCGCAGTCCAAAAGCTCTCCATATTATCGACGAGCTCTGACTCCTGCTTTGTTACATCCTTGAGTGCCGCAAAGGCAATATCAGTTTTAGTATGCTTCGTGATCGCTTGGAACATATCCCAGGCTTTATCTTGAAGCGTCTCGTCTCCAGTAATTCGGTACAGAACGAAGACGGATTCGATCGCTTCCGGTCGCAAAAGATAGCGACTATCTGTAATCTCGCTGAACCCTGGCGCTAGGTTGTTCTTCTGGATGACTGTCTGCGCTTGTTCCGTAAACTCTTCGGGCACATAGCCTCGATTGGCCTTCTCAACAACAGCGCGATGCCATTCGGTCTCATTCCACGTGCAATTCTCAGCTGACGATGGCTCGCATGGGAGTGCCGTGAAGATTTCTGGCATGATGCCTGAGGGCATACTTTCGTACGCCCAGATGCAACCATCCACAAGTTCCCGAGCGGTCGTCATTTCCTCGCTTTGCTGGAATATTTTGGCCGCCAAGCCCACCATACCGCCGGCGAAACAAGCGAGATGCTCTGCTTGAGGCAAAAGCTTGACATTCTTCGACGAGTATCTTTTCACAGTTCCCGGCAGGAGCATCTTAAGCCCGTCTGGATTCTGTGGGCGGAAGAAGATCTTTTCCTTGGCAGCCACCAGAGCAGTCGAGTACATGTTTCGATACTGCTCCGTCTGACCAGCCAACATCAAGTGCTGTTTTGGCAGGTACTCATAGAGACTGTCGGCCATGCCACCAAGTGTGAAGGTGCTATCACGCTTGAAATTGGCGCCCTTGGCATCAACGAATGTCGGCCATAGCCCAGGTATTTTGGTTTCGTTCTGTGACGATTCCAGCAGGTCCGTGATCCTGGCAACAGCGTCGTACCATTTCGGATTTCCAGTAAGCTGCGAAAGGCGTGTAAACTCTAGAGTCAGAGATCCAACCTCGGCCAGCAAGGAGAACTTCTTCGCCTCTTGATCATTGCCCAGCACAGTCTGTTGCCAAGCCCATCTCGTCACAGGCATGCGATTTGGGGTATCAAACGCCAGGTAAAGCATGTCGCCCAACTCGACGGCTTTCTGCAGCAATGTACCATACTTATGGCCACTGACATCGTACGCGCTCATCAGGCCGCCGAGGTAGCGTATGGTAGTCTCAAACACATTGAGCTCGTGCTGGTCAGTGACAGCAAAGTCAAGATGCTTGATTGCCGACACAGCAGTCGCAAACTCCTTCTCCATGCCCATGATCCATAGTGTGTCCAAGGTATCCACCAATGTCGCACCCCAGCCTCCAAAGGGATTGCGGGCATGACCTGTCAATGGGGACACTTCATCAGATAACCAGGCATTACTTTTGTAGCCTTGCCATGAATGCTGAAAGGCATCTTCAACTGCTCTCAACCGCTTCCGCCGTTCCACCGCACGCCCAAGCTTTTCAGGCGGGAAATCGTGTTGGATCTGAGGTATTGACACTCTTGGGCCCGTGGGAATCTCAGTATATTCTTGCACGGGATGATTCTGTTTCACATCCCTCCATCTGAACTTTGGCTTGAACAAGCCAGGATGGAGGACATCGTACACTTCTCTAGATCGGGAACTCTTCGAAGGCGGTGGATGGCGGTGATGATTGTCGTATTCTGGTTCGACTAGCACATTGAAAAGGCCGACGAAGATGGCTATGGCAAAGATCGTTAGGTAGATATAGCGACGAAGCGAAGGGAGCATGATAAGCGTCGGCAAGACGCTGTCAAATGCGAAGGAGTGACTGGTTAAGGAGCGTGAAAAGCACGCATTGCTCGGTTGAATAAGTAAGAGATGACACAGAACAGAAAGATGGTATAGAAAGAGCGACTCGCCTACAGACGGAGCATTGGGAAGTGGAGGAATAATGACATCGAGAGCAGAGATGCAGGCCGCAGGGAGAAGCCACCTCAGGGTTGAAGGGACGTGCTCGTTCTGTTGTGCAAGGAACCGCTCTCAACGCTTGGGGTAGGAGTTGGCCATGGTTCGTCTGCGCTCGCGGAGCTTTCTGAGATCCTACAAAGTCGGAGTCGCCGTAATATCGCACTGTGAATGTCGCCGCGACTAGGCCCACGAGATCAAGGAGATGGTAAGATGAGATGAGTGAGCGGTCAGGACGAAGTACCTACTAGCCTGCCAAGCCCTTGCTCTGCACGCCAGCGGCTGCTTCCCGTCTTCGTCCGTCGCCAGCTTTAAATTGTCGCCGCAACACGAACTTAGAAACGAAGCCAAACATCACGATGCGATAGCGAAATCGAGGCATATTGGTTGCTTCAAACCAATGTGCAGACTACAAACATACGATGGCTGATCTTTGGCCTTCTTTGCCGCAATGTGCGGTCCTTGCGACAGCCTTGAAAGTCTTGCTGTGGCCAGCGTAGTACGCGTTTCCTGTCCTCTTCGAATCGGCGTTTCTGACTGCCTTTCAGCAAATCGACGGATTTTGAAGTGCACCGCAACTGGCTTGCCATCACAAACTCTCTGCCTCTTCGAGAGTGGTATTTTGAGGTCAGATTGACGAAGCAAACTCACTGTTCTGTAGACTTACATTTCGCAGAACACTTCAGAATGGACTCTCGACTATCCTCCTTTCTTTGCGTACTTCGAATGGGCCATGTCACAAGTCGCCAAATTCATCGACCCGAAGATGCTCGTCGTGCAGAACCTGAGCTATGACAGCTGGCGGACCATCTACTTTCAGCGAGCGACGGTGATTATCTCTGAAGCTGTTTTGATCGGTGCATTGGCATTTTTCATCAAGTCAAGCCCTGCAATCTCGAAACGTCAGAGCCATGCAGCTGCGCTGTCCATACTCCTGTCCCCGGGCCTACTGATCATCGACCACATTCACTTCCAGTACAATGGTGCGATGTACGGCATCTTGATATTATCCTTAGTCCTGGCCCGGTATCAACGAAGCGGCCTCCTGCTGAGCGGCGCAGTCTTTATGGCCCTCCTATGCATGAAGCATATCTATCTTTATCTGGCACCGGCGTACTTCGTCTACCTACTCCGCGCATACTGCCTTGGCCCGCGATCGATTTTTGACATCAGAATACTCAATTGTATCAAGCTTGCTAGCACCATCGTTGCCATTGTTGCAGCTGCATTCGGGCCCTTTGCGAAATATGGCTGGCAAGAGCAGATCCCGCAGATCTTCAGCAGGCTCTTTCCCTTCAGCAGAGGCCTTTGCCATGCATACTGGGCGCCGAATGTCTGGGCCATGTACTCGTTCAGCGATCGCATTCTCATATACCTGGCACCATATCTCAAGCTACCTGTAAATGCAGATGCTATCAATAGTGTCACCAGAGGTCGAGTTGGTGATACCAACTTTGCAGTGCTTCCGGATATTCCGCCGAGACTTACTTTCGTCCTCACACTCGCGGCGCAGATAGTAAGTACATCTTTTCAACGTAGTAAGAAAGGTGCTGACTTGAACAGCCCGCACTTATCAAGCTGTTTCTGTATCCGACCTGGGACAACTTCGTCGCAACAATCACTCTTTGCGGATATGCTTCCTTCCTCTTCGGCTGGCACGTTCACGAGAAGGCAATTCTCTTGGTTATCATTCCCTTCAGTCTGCTTGCTCTGAGAGATCGGCGATGGCTTGGAGCATTTCGACCACTGGCAGTTGCAGGTCACGTGAGCCTGTTTCCGCTGCTGTTCACTGCGATGGAGTTCCCTATCAAGGTCGTCTACACGATACTGTGGCTTATCACCTTCCTGCTTGCCTTCGATCAATTGGCACCGGCGTAAGTATCGACATCAAGTCATGCAGACCTTTGAAGAACACATGCTAACAACACCTGCAGAGCCGAGAAGCCGCGAGTGTTTCTCTTTGATCGTTTCAGCCTGTTGTATATTGCGATTGCAATACCGCTGATCGCTTACTGCTCGCTGCTACATCAGTTGATATTCGGTGCTCGGTATGAATTTCTGCCGCTCATGTTCACCAGCTCCTATTCCGCTGTAGGAGTTGTCGGCAGCTGGATTGGGTTCTTGGTAGTCTTCTTCACCTCATAAATGCTAACACTGGTTTTGCTCGTAGAGCATATAAGTTTCGAGCGATGACTGTCGCACCACGACAAATTGACGAAGGCTCAATCTGTAATGAGGCCATAGAGAGGGCCAATTCTTCCGCCATATTTACTTAATGAGAGACATAGCATTCTACTCACAGCTCAATTCAGGGACGAGCGAACTACCGAATGGAAGTGCACGGGTCGTGGTCGCTGCAGGTCGCGTTCTTGGCCAAGGATACAGCTTGAAATCCTGCGAGGTGGCCGCACCGGAGGAAAGGCAGAGGCATGGGAGAGGCGACAGTGATGTGTAGGTGGACAAGCAACAACCCACGATCTGAAGACTACCCAACTCCCTTCTGACTGTCTTTCAATCTGTATTTACGATAAATGAGGAGTGTTGACCATGACTGCACTTGCAAGCATTGTCTGTGTACTGTGGGTCGAGTCACGGAGATGCGAGTGTTCAGGATGGTAGCAATTGCGGACGGCTTGGTCACGCCTAATGTTTCTTTGAGACTGGTCAAAACATTAATTGAAGTGCACCTGACTGCGTTCTCCGTGTCAAGCGGAGCAGAATGAGTGCAAATACGTGTGTTTTGGATTCAGTATGTGAAAAGACATGCTTGGCTGAAGTGATGGGGAGTGAGCGAAGAGAAAGTTCAAGTTGTGAGGGCGGGTGGGCTTGACTTGCTGCAAAGGCGGGCCGATCCAAGCCTCTCAATCCTAGCCGCTATGATGGTCTGCAGCAGATTTACCTTGACCTACGATGCCTCCTCCGCTGCTTGAAATCCTTACTCTGTCCACCTCTCACTCCCGGCTCTCCCACCGCCGACTCAACCCACAACACGCCGCACACGACGCGTATTCGACCATAATCCATCAACAACGACACTTTCGACCATCGATCGACCTCCTCCACATCCCTCCTCGACACCTTGCAACCAGGTGCACTGGCAGCTGCCCACAACACGCGATTGTTTGAGCCGCGCCGCCAACAACAGTCGCCTATTTGTGGCGAACTTCATCAAACGAAGTTTCTAGCCACATTGCGCGTATTTGGACAGAAACATCGATCAATTCGACGGTGTCCCCGAAGGCCCCCGTTGCGCTGCCTCGGGGACCTAGACCCAGCCTTGGCTGGGCAGCATAAAAGATGGTGCGCGAGCTACAAATTGAGTGCGAACACGCGACCAACAACGGAAAACAGGTGTTAAACAAGAGAAAGCCCGTCCATCTTATCCCCAGCCCGACCAACATACCAGACAATGCCGAAGTAAGCACAACCCGGGCACATGGTTAGGCATAAGCTGTGATCTGACGCGCGTATACTAGGTCTATGTCATGAAAGGGACCGATGAGGTCTTTACTGACTATGAGAAGTACTTGAAGCGGTATGTTTCGAATAAAGCGTTTCAGAGGTGTCGTTACGAGCTATAGCTAACACCACTCTCAGGTTCGACTGGCTCAACCAAGTGCGTCACTCCAGTTGCCGGATCTGATCGCTTTTGCTAACACCACGCAGAAAAAGTTTACAGATGCCGTCAATGGCAAGTCGGGCCTCACATACTGGGACGCGCTGGAGTCTGAGGTCAGTTGTCACATGATTGCATGTGAAAGTCGAAGCTAACGATTAGCAGACTAAGAGCTCAGCTTCGATCGAAAATGTGTTTCCAGAGGTGCTGCGAGATCCGATACTGCGAAAAGTGCAGTTCTCGACAATATCGCGCATGGATGAGCTTGGTACGTGTCGTTCATCAGTCGCGTCGCTCACAAGCTAACGTGTAACAGTCAACACAATCTACGACGAGTTCAAGAGCGACTACTTTCCTGGCGAAGATGTCATGTGTACGCTCGACAATGGCGAACAGTTTGAGGGCGCCATTCGTGAAAAGGCAAAATTCCCTATGATCCGAGGCGCAGATGGGTCCGTCCAGCGAGAACCATTCTCACGATATTTCATCAAGACGCCCAACCCTTACGAAGAAGCACTCCTAGACGATAAGCACATTCGTCGCGACCGCAAGATCTTCACCAAGCAGAATCTGCGCGCCTTTCTCAAGAACTCACTACAGAGAGAGGCATGGACAGGCGCACCATGGCTCGTCAAGGAACATCTTGCCATTCAGTACCGGTTACCAATGGAGATCCCGCAACATCTGTTCCAGGACGCAAAGCTATTACAGGCTAAGCCGCAAGTGATGTCGATGCGTCCACCGAAGAATAAGAAGCCAAAGGGCATGACCGCCGCCGAATTTGAGCAGATGCGCCAACATGAAATGATGGTGATGCAGCAGCAACAGCAGCAGCAGCGCGGTGGTGCGCCTCACCAACCTCCTCTAAATTATCACCAGCAGCAGATGGCTACCAGAATGGAACCTCGGCCGGCCCCTCCACCAGTCATCAAGTATCCGATCGAAGACTTGGATTTGCCACCGAAGCGGAACGGCACCACCCGTCCAGAGTTGAAATTCTTCACCGAAGAAATGACAGAATACGTTCGCGGCGGCCGCAAGATCTATCTAGACGACATCGAGATGGGGTCGATGGGTATGCTTTTGGAAGTATGGAACACATTGAACGTGCAATGCGAGGTATACGTGCTGGACAGCTTCACATTCGACGATTTCGTGGATGCGATGCGCTATTCCGAGCTCGATCAACCATGTGAGTTGTTTGAAGAGATTCACTGTTCCGTCCTGAAGCTCTTCGTGGACGAGAAGGGCACCAAGATACTGGTAAGAGATATGCCAAAGAAGAAAATTGAGGAGCCACCCGCGGACGACTCGGAGATGCAGGACGAGAGCGAAGTATCTACACCAGTTGCAGATGTCCCAGCTCGTTCGACACGAAGCAGATTGAGCCATATCGAGAACGCTGCAGACATGCCCGGAAGTCCCAAAGCCGAAAACGCGAATCGTGCAGCAGAAATGCTCGTCGAGCGCGACTGGGTGGAACGCCTGGCAGCGCGAGACTTTGACGATGGTGGCTGGCAGGTGATCGTGGTGGGCATCTTGCACCAGCTCTCATCAAGCCCAGGCTTCAAAGCCAAGTGCGAGAAGATCCTCGCGCACCTCGCGCCCACGGACGCCGAACCAACCAAAGAGACCGCACGAGTGCAGTACGCTTCGATGGACATCAACTTGCGCATAGCGGCGCTTCAGATGCTCACGATCATGACCGTGCGCACTGACAAGATCAAAGACTTCCTCGAGACTTGCAGCGAAGACATGACCGACGTAAGGAAACGCAAGATCGAGCACCAGCGAGAGAAGAAGACTGCTATGGAGGAGCTTGCTGTCAAGGATCGCGAGTACAAGATCCTCCTACCAGACAACATGCCGCCCTCACCTACAATAGAACCAGTTCCAGTCGACGCGGATGCTACCGAGGATTCCATCGAACTCAATGGTACGGGTAGCTCGCCGGATCCAGATGACGATGCGCCAATCGGTGGCAGGTCGCTACGACGTGGCAACGATCGCAAGCGCAAGCGTGAAGAAGAACAAGCGCGTCGCGACAAGGAGAGAGCGGAGAAGGCAGAGGCAGCGAAGAAGCAGACCAAGGAAGCCAAAGCCTTCAACAAGCTCAAAAAGGAGATCCAAGAACTGAAAGATCGCATCAACTCGCACGAAGAGAAGATCGCGGAGTGCGACAGCGACTTGCGTGAGGCTAACGTCCAGCGCACCAAAGTTCTTGGCAAGGACAGATTCTGCAACCGCTACTACTGGTTCGAGCGCAATGGACAGCCATTCGGTGGCCTTCCGAGCTCAAGTACAGCGTCATATGGATACGCCAATGGTCGTATCTGGGTTCAAGGTCCTGATGACATGGAGCGCGAAGGTTTCATCGACCGTACCAAAGAAGAGCAAGCGGAGTATCAGGCACGATTCCAGATGACCGTTCCACAGCGGCGCACACAAGAGGAAGGCGCTACCATCCTCACCAGTGCCAACGAGTGGGGTTTCTACGATGATCCCGATCGTCTCGACAACCTCATCGGATGGCTCGACGACCGCGGTGAGCGGGAAAAGAAACTTCGCAAGGAGCTTCTCGAATGGCGCGACAAGATCGCGCAGTACATGGAAGCTCACAAGCGTTTCATGGACGAGGAAGCAGCGAAGAAGATCGATGTCGAGGAAGAGGCGCCCTCCCGCATATCAACTCGTAAGAGAGAAGCTGAGGAACAAGCCGACTCACAACCTAGATGTCTTAAGTGGGCGAACACGATGGCCGTCGATGAGCTCGGCCACATCCACAGCCGAGCACCTCCCAAGAAGAAGGAGAAGAAGGCTCCTGCGGCGAGAGAGCTGAAGGGTCTTGCTGTGCCTTTGAATAGGAATGGCAAGCCTTCTACACGGCAGGGCGAGAGGTATAGCTTCAAGTGAGGAAGCGCCTTGTGATAGGCGAGGCTGCGGAAGCCTGATTTGCCAAGAATTGCTTGGGAACATGAAAGAGCTGTGGCGTGGTGAGAGCGGGCGGTGCATGCATGATTTTACGACGGCGTCATTCGACATTGCCAGCCAGCTGGGTGCAAGGCGTTCTAAAATGGGCAGGAGGGTACCGCCCGTCGGGAGGAATCCAAGTGGATGTATTTGCTTTCTGATGCATGGCGAGGAGTCGGTCAGGCCAGCGGCTGGCTGACTACGGGGTTTAGAAAAGGTGTTGCTGTTGTTTAACTCTGTATCAGATACCACCAAATGCCACTTCAAGCAGAGACATTCGAAACCCAATCCGCTCTCGTATTCTTTTCTCACGCTTTTCCATACAAGATCGCATCGAATATTTACAGATAGAAGTGGCGTTATAGATCTCCGCTATACATACATGACGACTGCTTTTCTGTTCCTACAACGTAACAGCATCATTATCCTGCTTCCCCTGGCCCATGAAGAAACGCTTCTGTTCCAGACATCTCTCACTCTTACACCCCGGACATCTCAAACCCATCTGCTTACTGCAGACCACACCAGCTTTCAAATGACTCGACGCAAGATCCGCAAGCGCGTTTATAAACGTCGGAGATCCATTCAAACTCTCACATCTCCTTACCCTACCGTCAGCGCCCATCTCATTCGCTTCATGAATGACTTCCAAATCAATTTCATAGAGTGTTTCGATATGATCGCTCGTGAAAGCGATGGGAATGAGGACGATATCTTTCTGTCCTTTTTTTATGAGATTCGGAACTGTTTCTGCAGTTTGTGCTCCTAGCCATGCGGAGGGACCGACTTGGCTCTGCCAGACTAGACGGTATGGGTTTTTATGGCCTAGACGTTGTTGTACGGCCCAGACTGTTGCTGCGACTTCGGAGGGATAAGGGTCGCCGCGGTTTACGACGGACATGGGGAGGGAGTGGGCGGAGTAGAGGAGGACGACGGAGTCGCGGATTTCTGCTGGGTAGGTGGAGAGTTGTTTTGTTATGTTTTCGGCGAAGGCTTCGATTAGGCCTGGATGTGTTGGCCAGCGGTCGATTACGCTCCATTGAATGCTGCCTTCTGATGGGGCGTCGGCGTTTCTTGTGGGCGATTCGAGACGTTGGCGCCATTTCCAGAGTTCGTTTAAGGAGGAACCTGTTGTTGAGCAGGAGTATTGGGGGTATTGTGTGAAAGCTACTGCTCGCCCGCCTTTTCCTTTGCCGAAACCGTCGTCGAATAGTTTTGTGTACATTTCTTCGGTGAGTGGATCGGCGTAGCGGAATGCGACGTAGGGTTTGTGTGGTGCGGACTCGGGATTCGTCTTGTCTAGAATCTTGCACATTTCTGTTGCTTGGTATTCGCTCCATTTTCTGATAGGACTTCCGCCACCAATTTCTGCGTATTGTTTTTTGATCTTTGGGGTCCTTCGCTTGCTGATTAATGGTCCAAGGTAGTTCTGTAGAGGTCCGAGAGGGATCAAATCGCCGTCTGCGAATAGTCTAGACAAAAAGCTGCCAACTTCGTCTGTGGTCGAGGGACCGCCCATATTCATCTATCACAAGTCAATACGAATGGCATTGACTATATCTAGAGCTTCACATACAAACACCATCGCTGTTGGCCCATTCTTGCTCACGGAGTCCTGTGTTACTGGCGGGTTCTGGACAGTGGCCATACTTCGTTCCGCATGCTGCCATATTCGCGGTTTGTGGTGCGTCGCCTTGGGTTGGAGATTGAGACATTGCTGGGTTGTTGCTCGCCGCGTGAGCGTCTTCAATGGCTGTTTCATGCTCATGGCTGAGGATGGTGTGAGGTGGTAAATGGGGAGACAGAAGTGAAAGGTGTTTGTTTCTACAGCTTCCAACCAGCTCGTACGGCGGCGATTCCACGATTCGAGCTAACGAGAGGTAAGCAGAGATCGATCGTCATTGATCAAAACTTGCCGAGGCCGAAGCAGGGGTAAGCGACCTGGAACCTGCCGACCTGCCCCAAGCTCTCGGATCGTTTCACTTTCAGCGCCAGGTGGCAGTCACGTTCGGACGTGGAAGTGGCGCGTCTGCCTGGCGTGTCTGGCGTCTGTATCGCGACTTCGCCATTCAGCATGAACGATAAATGTTCTTGCTTTACGACATGCAGCCAGATCGGACTTTCACACGAGTCACTGCGCTGTGATGACAGATCTGCCATACAGAATGTCTGACAACAAGTGGCGTAGTCCCGATGAGGAGGAGGAGGAAGAGGAGATCGACGAGACTGGCTATAAAGACCAGAAAGATGCTGTGCTCTTCGCTATCGATGCGAGCGCCAGCATGCTCCAGAAGCCATCAGAGATTGATACAAAGAAGCCAGATACAGCTCTCTCGTCGACCGCCGCGGCACTGAAATGTGCTTATGCATTGATGCAGCAACGTATCATCAGCAACCCAAATGATATGATGGGCATCTTGCTCTTCAACACCGAGAAGAGCAAGTTTCAGGAGCAAGGCGATGGAACTCGCAATTGGCAGTATCCTCACTGCTATCTGCTCATGGACTTGGATGTGCCAGCTGCTGCAGATGTAAAACAGCTCCGTAACCTCGTCGAGGATGAAGAGGAAGCTGCAGACATCCTGCAAGCAAGCAAAGATGAAGTCAGTATGGCCAACGTACTGTTCTGCGCCAACCAAGTCTTCACCACGAAAGCGCCAAATTTCTCCTCTCGGCGTTTGTTTCTGGTCACAGATAATGATTACCCACATGCCTCAGATCGAGACGCCAGGAACAGCGCTGCAGTACGAGCCAAAGATCTTTACGACCTTGGAGTCACCATTGAGCTCTTTCCCATCTCTCATCCAGACCGTGGCTACACCTTCGACCGCACCAGATTCTACAACGACATCATCTACTCATCAACTCCCTCCGATCCAGATGCACCAATGCCACTTACTTCCGACATCAAAGCCGCCAGCTCTTCCGCTAAGGATGGAATCAGCTTGTTGCAGTCTTTGATCAATTCTGTGGCATCTCGAAACGCCCCTAGACGAACGTTCTTCAACGTTCCTTTCGAGATCGGTCCAGGTCTTAAGATTGGCGTCAAAGGCTACATCATCTTCAAGAGACAAGAGCCAAAGCGCACATCTTATGTCTACTTGCCACCCGACAGCGAGAAGGCGCAAATCGCGGTGGGAAGCAGCACCATGGTAGAGGAAGAGACCGCACGCACCGTTGAGAAGACTGAGATTCGCAAGGCCTTCAAATTTGGCGGCGAGACTGTCACCTTTTCGCTCGAAGAGGAAGCTCAAATCAAAGACTTCGGCGACCCCATTATTCGCATCATCGGCTTCAAACCAATGAGCATGCTTCCTATGTGGGCCACTCTTGATAAATCTGTCTTCATATATCCGTCCGAAGAAAATTGGGTAGGCTCGACAAGAGTCTTCTCAGCACTTCATCAGAAATTGCTGAAAGATCAGAAGTTCGGCCTCGCGTGGTACATCGCTCGACGTAACGCTACACCGAAGCTCGCCGCTGTCATACCTGGCGCAGAGGAGCGAAACGAAGGAGGCGATCAGCACATGCCGCCAGGAATGTGGATCAAGACGTTGCCATTTGCCGACGACATTAGGCAGGCGCCCGAGACCAATGTGGTGAGAAGTCCTGACCATGTCACAGATGCCATGCGCAAAGTCGTCCAACAGGTGAGTGCAGACGTCTCGCTGTCCAATGATTGCCGAGGTGTGTTTGACACTAATTCTGTATAGCTGCAACTCCCTAAGGGCGTATACGATCCCACAAAGTATCCCAATCCCGCTCTCCAGTGGTTCTTCAAGATCTTGCAAGCTCTTGCTCTCGAAGAAGATCTTCCGGAGCAGCCGGATGACAAGACCCTTCCTCGTTACAAGCAGATCCATAAGCGTGCTGGGGGCTATGTCGTGGAATGGGGCGAGTTGCTCGACAAAGCTTTTGACGAATGGAATGCTACGAACGAAAACCGCGTCAAGCCAGCCACGAATGGGGCATCGAAGCGCACTGCTGCACCATCCACCACATCTCGTAGTAAAAAGGTGAAAGACGAAGACGACGACGACGAAGGCGTCACGGACGCCACCATGCGTGCTGCGTTTCAGAAGGGCAAGATCGAGAGCTTCAAAATGCCCGAATTGAAGCGTTGGATGAAGACCAAAGGTCTAAACATAACGGGGAAGAAAGCAGATCTCGTCGAACTGGTCACTAGCTATTTCGAGACAAAGATGGAGACCGACTGATCGAATGCTCGGATGGACATTGTCCATTGGCCGAGCACCGAACCAGGAGAAGCGCTCGGTCTATCCTGATGAAAATTTATGCACAGAACGATGTCGACAAAGTCAATGCCTTGACATGGGCCTCGAAGCATGATCTAGCATGTTTTTCTGAGTGCATTGCGGAGTGGACAGGAATAGCATTCGATATGCCGTTGACCAGAAGATACGAGAAGCTTAAAGTTGCTCAAGCAACACAAGAATTCGCAAGGTTCAATCTCTCGGAAACGTCGAGGCTTGTGGGGAAATCGCCCGGTCCGACGGGTGTATGGTTGCTGTACAACGACTTTGATATTTGCGATCTGGTAGTACAAGGCTTTATCAGCCGTGGCTTGCACTATCATGAGCGCGAGGAACGCTCTGGAAGCAAAAAAGCATTGAGGGGGACTCGACTGTGAACCAAACTTCATGCAATTCCGCTGCCACAGCATCATAGCGATGAATACTTGCCAGTCTTCGGATCATCGCTTCAGGACAAAAGATCCGCAACCGCAATTTGAGCGAGGCGCATGCATGCGTTCCGCAAGCATTGGGGTTTCCCAGGATGTCCACGCGACTCGATACACTCCGGGACTGCGGCCGAGTATCCATGTAGACCATATATCCCTGTGGCATCTTCCACGAGCTCGGTACAGCCGGCGATCTCGTTCATAGCAGAGCACTTGATGAGCGAAGAACGTGCGAAGAACGTGCGAATACGCTCGCTGATGACTGATCGATCTATGCATAAGAGCACACCTCCCGCATAGCATAGCTCTGGTGCTGCAATTGACGAAGGCGTCAAAGTGATCGACTGATTCTGCAGGCTTAACTCATAGAGTTTGATGGCATCCTGCTGGACTGCAGTCTGGAATTTGCAACTCTCTAGGCAATACTTGCAGCTCGTATTCACGATGGCCAGGGCAGAGGGACGATGCTCCTATGGTCGCCATAATGGCCAAAAAGCTCCGTACGGGCGTACGGCAGTCATTACTACCTCTCGCTTCGCAGAACGTTCACGCTGCGATCACGAAATTAGTAGACGCAAAGCATATCCAGGAAGAGGTCTGCTATATTCCGAGATTCCCGTGAATAGAACCACCGTTGACACTCCACAAAGCCAACAAGGTAGGCACAGCCTTGAAGCCAACAGGAGCGTCTTTGAGATCGCAGTGCTTGCTCACCCAATGCCAGATGGCAAATGCAAAGCATGGCTACACAATGCAAACCTTCATCGCTCTGTCAAATCCTGATCCAGGCTCTCGTACAGCACGGGCAAGTATTCGAGTTCTCAAGCATGGCAGGCTTACCAAGGTCCAAAACCGCACAACTTACGACCTCACCAAACGATGGAGCAGGAATATAAAAGCCCTTTGATGTCTTTCATACATTGATCTTGCTCGCAGCAGCATATCACTGACTCACATCTGAACCCACAACTGAAGCGCACAACGACAAACAGTATGTTGGCAACAACAATCTTCTCCCTCGCCATTCTTTCTGGAATATCTTTTGCCTTCCCTGTAGACGACCACAATTCACCTGCATCGCCACTCCTCACCACACGAGCCGAGAAATGCAAGAAGAAAACTGGCGACAAAGAAAAAGACACCATCAAACTCTACTACGGCCAAAGCTCCTCCATAGGCGACCTAGAAATCGTCTACTATAAGAGCGATTACTTCCAAGACAACGTACGTCTTTCCTCCCTCTCCTCCCATTCCACCAGACTAACATGTATCTGCCTAGTGGGACACCGATACATACTACTACGGCCCCTGCTACACAATCCGCAACAAAGGCGACTGCGAAGTCACATTATCCTTTGCCAAAGACGCAAAATTCTCCCAAGATGAAGGCGATACTCGCAGTGGTGTCCTTCCCCCAAACCGAGTCAAGTACGCATGTTATTCTTATACTACGAGTTATAGTTCTTATATCTCTGCGTTTGGAGATAAAGAGATCCATCTCAGGACTCTGGTCATTGGGGAAGAGGATGATGAGGATAGTTTGAGTGCGAGTAAGGCGGTCAAGGGAGGGGAGAAGGAGTTGATTCTTGTGGATAAGAAGAGTGAGTTGCCTGGGAAGTGTCCGTCTAAGAAGAAGCCGAAGAAGTGTGATAAGAAGAGGAGCGTGCTGGAGGAGGCGGCGATGGGGTGGGAATAAATTGATCAGCCGGGCGGAACTTGGTTTGGGAAGTAGGACGATCCCTCAGCAACGACCGCGACATGAAATCAGGACATTCTTTGTCAAGTATATCCATACATACTTGAGCAATGGTCTCCCTCCATCCATGCATGAGGTGACGTTCAAGAAAGAGTTTTGTCTTTTCTTCGTTTGCGCATCGTCGCAACTCTGCTGGCTGACAGGAACGCATGGAAGGCACAGATATCTGTTCCCGCTGCATGTATTGTCGTCTCAATTTGGAACCCGATCTGGCCAAGAATTGATGGTATTCCGAACCCTAGATCTTCGAGAGATCGATGCGATATTGTTGTATATGGCGAAGAAGTCTTGGAAGATCGAGGAACGAGAGAGGTGATTTGCTTGTGGCTGTATGGAATAAAGTTCATGGTTCAGTACACCCACTTGCTGATTTCTGTGGCCTCTCATGGCTCGTACCAGACCTCGATAGCAATACGTTATGTCACCATGAATCTGTCCCGCATGAAGAGGAAACACTCCTCGCGAGTGGACGTTTCATGCAGCTGGCCCGAACGTTTGATCAATTGTTACTCAATCCTCCAACTGAGCTCCGTTCAAAATGGCGATATCTGTTGAACCACTATGGCTTCCAACACCGAAGGCGATAGATGTGCTACGCATATCTCGGCATGGTATGGGACGAATCACCTGCGCTGCGGAGACACGAGAAGGACTTCGATGCGAAAGGGATATTGAATGGAATCGACTATTGCAGGCAATGGATTTGATGAATATCCTGGCTACGTTTGCCTCCAAGTGGAACACTGCCTCGACATCGGATTTCGAGATTGCGAAACTTCGGACGTGTCTTGTCGACTTTGCAAGATTGATGAGCTGTCAAAGGCACTCTCGTGACGCCGGAAGGACTGCTAGGACGTGGAACATCGAGTTCCTCATCGATGTTTGCAAGAAGGTTGCCGATCATGAACTGTACGAAGTGTTGCGTGCACAAATGTGTCCACCAGCAATCAGGCCGAACAATCCTGATCGGGTGCTGTGGCCAGACGAGAGGATCTCCAATTCTTGTCAAGTCGCCGCTGACCACCGGAGTAAGCGACTTCCACACGATCTTGAATCTTATCTCGGTCTGATCCAGTGTGCCACCGAAGGGCGTCAGAAGCCTTGCCAGGACAGCGAACGCAAAGATTACTGGAAGGACTCCCGTGATGAAAGCCCTCCATATCTGAGTAGCTCGCAACATCGCTGTTGGAACCTCCCGAGAATCCAGGCATCTCAAGTGGTGGAATCTTATAACCCTTTCCAGCCTTCTGTCGGTTGTCACCTGACATCGATCTCAATCTGGCGAACGAGCTGGGCTCGCTATGAGAAGCAGTGGAGCGGAATTGAAGAACTTCCTAGCAATTGCACCAAAGATGACTTGATAGAAACGCTTCCATGGCCAGTGAAAGATGGTCAGAGACGCAAAGACTCCGTCCTGAAATTCGGAGCTTTCTTTCAAGCCGACGTTGCCGATTTCTTATTGAACGAGCCTGGAGACGTCGCAAAGGATCCCTTGCTGTTCAGAAACCGTTTGAAAACCGAGACATTGAGATGGCATCCAGCGAGAATTGTGCAGCGATTTCCATGGATTGAAAATGGCGATGAATTCTTGGAGATGGCGAGAAGCGTGATGCAAGTCGTTGATCGCTTACTTTGTAGCGTGTAGCGAATGCCTCTCTGAAGGAGATACGAGCGCTTTCGTTGAGTCAAGATGCCCTCGCTTGTACAGATACTTTAGATATCTTCAACTCAGTCATCCCCAGAGATCCTGGAGGCACTTTTCAGTCGAGTTGCAAAGCTTGCCATAAGAGAGCAGCGCCATTGCCGCACGCAGCATCTCTCCAGAGAAAGCCTTCCAGCATCGACTTGACATCGGGCCATGATGTGCGTGAGTCTGTTTGGAGCACGGTCCGAAGGTAGTTGACAAAGAAGCTGCAATGCGATGTCGAAAAGGCCACCATGCCACCAACGAATAATGTCCAGATGAGCAAAGGAGTACCTTGCTCGGTCCAGAGATCTGTGACAGAGACTTCGAGCAGTTGACGCATTTGCCTGAGAAGCTTCTCCAACCATGGATCGGACGTTTTCACAGGAAGTACCACGGAAAGCGAGTAGATCAAGCATGCGATTCGACATGCCTCGTATGATGCCATCACATGACTTCCTCGTTCGATAGCAGGGAGACCTTCCCAGGGTGGCATTGATAGCAGCTCGTGCTGGGTGGCAGTTGCAAGCTGCGAAACAGCGAACTCCTCGGTTCTGCTCACAGCTCGATTGGAAAAGTCATCAAGAAGCTTATCTAGCGCGGCAAGTCGTTGAAAGGTATGCAGCATACCTGCTGGCAGACCACCGGGAACTGCATGAGCGAAATTGTTGCCCTCAATGTCGTCCAGCATTTTAGATAGTGCGTGTTCAAGCTGCTGCATGAAAGAGTCTGGATTCCAGATGCTGTCAAACTTGGGTTTAGATGCATTCGAGCTGGAGTCGAGCATGTCGGCGAGGGCAATACTCTCCTGGAGACTAGGCAAGGTCTTGAAGTTTGACAGTCCACCATTTCGCTGTACCAAGTGCTGTAGGGCGACTGCATGTGAACCATCTCCACCCAATTTGCCTGCTGTAAGAACCCACTTCTGCCCTCGCGAGTGTGAATTGAACAAGAGCGGCACCTCCTTGCGAACTCTGATCGTGTCAAAATTCACTCTCCACAGCGTGATTATAGCTAGCAGAATCGGCTCAATGTCGACAGTATCCAGATTGTCAAGTTGCTTATTGACCAGCTGAATGGTCTTCAGATGATGAATCATTCTAGACTCCTGAATGGGTCTCCCGCTCATCACATCTTGCATGACTCCACAGGAAAAGCTTAGAGAGTGGTAAACGAGTGGATGCTGGAAGAATGCGGCCCACCATGTCGGCTTGTGGCGTGGATTGAGCCAGGAATCCATGATGTTACCTTGGATGACGAAGCAATATGTAGCCATGTCTGCAGCGTCAGTAGACCGGCGTTGATCGAAAGCATTGATCGTAACGCCTCCGAAGACGGGTGCTACTGTCTTGGGTACAAAAGCGGATGCATGATTTCGTCGAGCAATGGCCATGGAAATATCGGATGCTCCCTCCGCGGTACTCACATCGTCCTTGCCATTTCGAGGGGCATTCGACTTCTTCCGAAACGAGGCCGTAGTTGTAGGAGTTGATGTGCCGGATGATGAATTAGATGAGCTACCGGTCCCAGTTTGAGCGCCCGCTCCAGCTTGATTCTTAAGTTTCTGGCGCTGTCTATTCACTCTTGCGACATGTGCTCGTGATTGCTTGCTGCGTTGAGCGCCTTTCACTCCAGCTTCTTCGACGAAGAAAAGCTGAGGCCGGGTAGGTAATGACGTCCCTGAAGTCTGTTTCATGTTCCGGTCCTCCTCAAGGTATAGTCCAGTGATAAAGATACTGCTCAGATGAACCTTCAGCCATCAGTGGAAGGCGCTGACTACTTGTGAAGACCATCGTCACAAAGTCGCATGATAGGAAAACAAGAGTGGGACCTAGACTCCTCGAAAGGCGTTTGCAATGCGGGCGATTCTCTTGGCTGCAGACGCCACACTCTAAAATACAGGCTTCAAAACACAATTTCCATCAACTGGCGGCGGAATGTCAATTTGCGGATGTTCCGGATGATGTCCCGCTGTCACGGTGAAGCTCGGCGATGCGTGGTGTCGACAAGAGATACCAATCTGCTTGGCCGAGATGCTTGAAGAGAGCAGTCGAATTCCGGTCAGAATGTTGTGGCGTGTTTGTGTCACATCTGTAGGCAATGCCGATGCGCACAGGAAATTGTGATGCCGGTCGACACGGAGCACTGGAAGTTGCCGAGCACATACCGATGAGGATCGGGCAGTGATCGAGCTGTAGTATATGTCGTGAAAGTCTGGCGTGGAAACAGGCGTGGTGGAAATGCGAAGTACGATTTTTTTGGAACAGTGACCAGCTCATAATGAGGCAACGAAATATTTAAGATTTGCTATATTTACAATAACTTTAGGCCCAGCCTGTCATTACATCGTGATACTTCTTCAAGTCGTTACTCAGTGCACCTTCGCCTGAATGCCGTGAATCTTGTGGTGTGTGCCATGTGTTGGTCCACCATTGTTGCCAACAGATGGACTCACCCCATTTGCTGACATGCCGTTGGCAACACGGAACTTGGCGTCCTTTGCCATTCCATTATGGGTGCCATTGAACTGCAGACCAGAAATACCATCATATCCCTTCACACCAGTGGCCTTCTCGAGGCGGCTAGCGAGGTCCTCAGACACCTCACGGAAGATAGCAATTTGTCGCTTGATGATCTCTTCCTTGTGGCAGTTCTGCATGTGTCCAGAGACGTTCTCGATGAAGCGTGCCTTAGCATCATCGTCAAAGACCTTCTCCCACAAGGCGCGAGGTGCGTTGAAATCCTCAGGGCGGATCTCCGAGAGGAAAGTGACTGCATTGCCCTGGAAGTGGCCGTGTGTCTTATCAAGGTCGACGCTTCGCTCGCGGAACTTGACTGGCTGGATCGAGCTGAGGTATGCTGGGCGGGAACCTTGGTTGTAGAAGGACATGTTGCCGTCTCGCTGGAAGTTTGCGATGCGGTATGGCACGCGTGGCTGATTTACGGGGAGCTGCTGATAATTGACACCCACGCGATGGCGGTGGGTATCCGGGTATGAGAAGAGTCGAGACTGCAGGACTGGGTCGGCGGATGGCTCAATTCCTGGTGGCAGATGGCTTGGGTTGAAAGCGATCTGTTCGATCTCTGCGAAATAGTTCTTGACGTTCTCGTTCAAGTAGAACTCTCCCACCTTTCGGAGAGGGAACTTCTTCTGTGGCCAGACGTGTGTAAGATCGAAAACGTTGATCTTCTCAGTCTCCCAAAGATCTTCAGCTTCCTTTGGTGTCATGGTTTGCCACATGACGTCCCAACCTGGGTAGTCCCCACGCTCGATGGCGTTGTAGAGATCCTTTTGAGCATAGTCAGGCGAGTAGTTGGCAGAGTCTGCTTGTGTGATGAAGCCAGTGCCCTGCTTGCTCTTCATGTGCATCTGTCCGTAGACCCAATCGCCGTTCTTGTTGACCAGCTTGAGTGTGTGTCCGGCGTAGCCATGCATCTTGCGCCAGCCATCTGGAATACCACGGTCACCCATGAGGATGAGAACCTGGTGAACAGACTCTGGGTTCTGGCTGAGATAGTCCCAGAACATTGTCGAATTGTCGGCGTGCGTCAAGTGCGATGATGGATCACGCTTCTGCGTGTGAATGAAGTGTGGGAACTTGGCTGGGTCACGCAGGAAGAATACTGGTGTGTTGTTTGCCACCATGTCCCAGTTGCCCTCCTCAGTTCTGAACTTGACGGAAAAGCCTCGTGGATCGCGAGCACAGTCGTGAGATCCAGACTCGCCTCCAACAGTGGAGAATCGTACAGTGATGGGGCACTTCTTGCCGGCCTTGAAAAGATCTGCCTCGCAAAGGTCGTCCATGGGGTTCGTGGTAACGTAGTATCCATGAGCTCCTCCACCCTTAGCGTGCACAACACGCTCTGGGATGCGTTCGCGATCGAAGTGAGAGAGCAAGTCAATCAAATGGAAATCTTGCAAAAGCAGAGGTCCATTCTCTCCAACTCGCTGAGTCTCATATGGGTGTGGCATAGGCACACCATTGCTGGTGCAGTAAAGAGTGTCCTCAGATGAGGCATTCTTGTCGTCGCTGTAGTCGCGGTGAATGTCGCCAGGCAGGCTGCCGTCGGCGGATCCTTGTGTTGATGGTGCCATCTTGTTTTCGTGAATGTGTAGAGACTGCATTGTGAACGGAAAGGCAGAAAGTCTCGTTGATATAGGTCCCCACTAGCTCCAGTACGTCAAGCTCCTTCGTGGCGAAATCGATAAGATCTTCGCGAATCTGGCAGAACTATCACATCTCGCGTAGGCATGGAGGTCACTTCTTATGGCATGCTGTTTCACGAGCATAATAGCCGTGCATGACGCTTACTGCTTATTGAGGCCGTCACCATTGGTTCGAAGAGGTAAGCTGCAACTGCAAAGAGCACATTCGTACAACCATTTTGCCGTTGTAGCTTCATTCTCCATGTGCCATTCCGGCTGTTGATTCGCCACAAAGCGAACGACTTTGGAAGCTCTGCCATCCCAGATGTTTCGGCAGAGAGGGCTCTGAACAGGCGTGCTTTTTCACACGTCAATGTGCCATCACCAAGCATGTTTGAGCAGTGGTAGTGAATCGGCTACGCCATACCGAGCTCGCACTCCGACGTCACGACCGCAGAGCCGCGTCCTCAAGCGGTAAGTTCGCGGCGAACTGCCTGCAGCTAGTGAAGGCAGATCCTGAGTCGGAGCCAGCTGCGCGCCTTTATGGCGAATGAAGGCACAGGTAAGTAATCTTGTAATAAGAGTGGTGTCTCCGCACTCGTGGAGCATCCAATGCCTTTGCGTAGTTTCTGACAAGGTGTGCGAAGTCCTCAATTTGCCTTGTATCGAGCGAGCTGAGGCTGTCTCTGTTCTGCTCAGGATGCCTCAGCATGACCGAGTGCTGGGTGATTGTGTCCAAGAATCGAGAGAGTCGTGAAGCGATCTGCGATCGGGTGGCAAGTTGTCTCGCTTGGCAGGAGGAGCCAGGTCCGGCAAAAGTCTGTTTGCACGCGTCCGCCGTACCAACTGTACAACCACAGCAACTGTGGTATCCTCTCCTCTTGCTTGACGACTTTGTTGTGTTTCAAGTCGGAACACATGATAGTCATTTTGAAGCTGGCAGCGTTGCTGACTGAGAGTCCATCACCTGAGTCACCAAATCGTTCTCACACGAGCAATACCGAGATGCGAATCGCCCCTGAGGAGGACCCTATATTGCGCGAAAATATAATAGCATTGACGAGCATTGGAAACAAGTGATTAGGTCGAGAAGGACGAGATGAAGTCGAAAGAGCATGAAACATGTATGCAAGCTTGCTGTCACGGTGACGCACGAAGCATCCGGCTCTTGGCAAGAACAGGCATGGTTGCCAATATGAGCAAGAACATTATGTGCCATTGCACGAGAAGAGTCGGAGGCATTTCAGTCGGTACGTGGCCTTGTCTAGTATATCCTGTTCACAGACCAGAGCTGCTTTGTCGTATACACCTGATGCGTCATGCAGAGGCTCATGGAGCTGCCGCTATGAAGTTGCCTAGGAAGACGACGAGAACAGCGCAGTAGCTACAATGTCTGTATATTAGCATATATCTCTGTTTCTCCTACGCACGAGCATGTATTGCAGTGATGCGGGCGATAACGCACGAAAAGGTCCTCAGAAACACAAATGGTGCAGAGATGGAAAAATGGTGACTCACGCGCAAGTGGCCGCGAACACCTCAGCTCTCCTCACGTTCGTCCCAGACCTCATCGTGAAACTGAAGATGAGAGTGGAGACTAGGATCACCACGACTTTTACTGCTGTGCTGCTGTGCACCAGAGACAGCAGAACCACTGGCACAAGAAGCAACGCAACTGGCCACAGTGTGACGAGCAGTCGCACCAATAGGTCAATACGACGTGCATCATACAGAAAAATCCGTTTGTCCGTCGTCGAAGCTCGCTGTTCGGCGTTCGAGAAAATCATCTAAATGGATCATTTCATCAGCGTTCCATGCGAGGATTATGCCAGCCCATTAAGACGTACGTTAGTTAGGCAGCGCCAGGGCATAATGTTTAGTAGATCCTCCACAAAGCCGCGAAATGGTTCGTATTCTTCTTCTTGGTCGACCAAGGCCACAAAATCAGCATCGTTCATGAAGACATCGCATTCCCGTTTAGAAAGAGGAGCGCCATTGTGGAGCTGATTGCAAACGGTCATATGGTTCCTGAATGTCACTTTCGGGAGCGAGGAGGTTGCTCGAGCACGAAGAACAATATCATCTGCATCACTTCTTATCAGCCCAGCAAAAGTTGGGTGGTGCAGTGTACTGACCATATTTTTTGAGCTCAAGGTCGATTTGCTGGATTAGATTCGTTCTATACTCTCCATGTTCGCCCTGGCTGAAGCTTATATGGTCGATCAGCGCATCTCCGTCATCCTGCTGGTTGGCTTTGTCTAGATCGATCAGTTCTGATTCAAGCTGTTGAAGCTTTGATTGGCGAAAAAGCAGCACGCGGTTGTGCAGCCAGCCGTATCGTCGTGTCATCAAAAGGTTGTCATCGCAGTTCATGAAGGCAGCAAAGCGAGGGAATCCACCTGGGTGCTCGTCCAGAGGCACATGTTGACCAGGCTCGTCGAGATGTCTAGCTTTCCAATGTGGAGGTATACGGTCCGAAAGACTTGACCAAGCCCTTCTCATCCTTTCGAAGACGCTTCGTCGTCTGACCCTTGCATCTTGGGCCTCGAGATCGACCGTAGGTACAGACGGGGATGAAATGTGTGTGCCATTTGCAGTAGTGCGAGAAACATTACCATCTGAGCCAGGAAGGATATCGCCAGAAAGGGTCGTGTTATGTGATGTTGGATATGAAGTCCGATTCCCATCGGAAGTTTCCATTTGTATAGCTGCTGTCATATTCCAATGACATGGCAGGGAGCCTCGAATTTGGAACAACGGTTACTGAGACATCAAGCTGGGCATCTCGAGGCTCAGCTCGAGCATTGCAAGCTACAGACTGCCAGGCGACTTCCCGCACACCATGATGCCGTGCAACATGTTGTCTCTACTTGCGAGCGCTTACGACGATTGGTCATATGGTCTCAGCCGCCGATAGCTGATCGCCTTCTTTCGGAGTTACACAACAGGTGTCTGAGGGGAACACCGGCCATAGCCCAGGCAGATTGAAGGTCCATTTTCTCAATGCTATTCCTGACGGTAGCCTTCTCGTCAAGGGGACAAGCTGACCTGTGTGTACTTCAGCCATGGGTTTAATAATGTGATTAACTAGTTAATTATTAATTAGTTATTAACTCGATTAATAACGGTTAGTAATGGTTAATCATACTAAGCAACCTCACATCTTAGAATTAGGCATTCTTAGGTATCTAGGGTTGACTACTTAGGGTTGTAGCGATAGCGAGGTTACTAAACTCTTCGCATTGCTTCGGCAAAAGAATTATTAGATTGCGCTTAGTAAGAAATGAATGTTTGCATGTTTTGAAAGTATGTTGTCTAGGAAAAGTGTCGCTGAAATAAAGTTTGAATTTTGAAGTATTCTATTAAAAGAGAAAAAGGTCTAAACTTCGAAAGGTAGTAAAAATATAATGCCTATACAACCTAAACTTTTCACAAAGTATAACTACGAAAATTTCGAAATCCGAAGATCTCGATTCCCGAGATTTTCAATTCCTAAAAAGTTGAACTTGGACGTGGTTTGGGCACATTCACTTGCACTGTCGCATTACATGTAGCTGCCTCTAATGCCCTGCCTGCTACTTCCCTTCCTGCCTGGGCCTAGCGCTTGATGGGGCCGTGCCCTGCAGGAGTTATTAACTTCAGTAACTCAGTTAATCACGGTTACTAAAGAGATAGTAATGGTTATTAACTCTCCCGTTATTAATAGGAGACCCATGGCTGGTGTACTTTACCCAGCTCTTCTCCTCCCACAAGCCTTGCTTCGTCTTACATATTTTCTGTCTCGCGTGGCTGCTCCCCATTTTGATGCGTGCAGGACTGGACTTCGCCTGTCTGCAAGTGACCAGGCATTTCTGTCGGTATCCCAGATGCGAGCGCGGCCGCCAGCAAGTCGACACGGAAGCACATGGCGTGTTCTGCTCGACGGTTATATTAGCTGTGGTGCACTCGCGGCTGATGGCCAGCAATCTGCTCGCCGTTCGGCAATACTTTCATCCTGTTCTCCGCTCCTCTATCGACCCAATCAGCCCTCTTCTTTTTCTTTCATCTTCATTCACATCCACCGAAGCACTAACTCATCCTGGTGTACGCACGTGCTATTAAGGTGCGAAAGAGACAGGCTATTCGCAATGGAGCAGATGATTTTATCTGAGCTTCGCAGCAGCAAGCAAACTATGCGCGCAATTCTCAAGTCCCCGAACGAGAGTCTGCCGAATGATTTGATATGCCAATGCGGCCGCGTCTTGAAAACGACTTGATGTTTTCGACAGGACGCTTCCCATGTCTATCTTCTCTATCTTCTTCAGAGCTGTCCAATCGACACTAGCGCAGAGGTTTCTACCTTGGCATGGACATACATCTTAGCGAGATCCAAGATGATTGGACTCTGGGTCTACCAGTCCAGTATCAACGCTTGGGAATTTTAGAGCCTCTGTATGCACAGAAACGCGTTCCGAATCGAGATCGTCTGTTCACGACTCGGTAGAGCTGGTCACGTCCTGAGTTTGCGCAGCTAAGTCCCGGCCGAAGGCCCTTAACATTAAAATGCATCGAACTCGCACTCCGAAGCAAGTCTAGGCGTCCAACGAGACCCAGCGATTGCGGAGTCGAATCCGAGACGGTATGGAGCTTGGTCATCAAGGCGTAGCCTGACAGGACAGCCTGGTAAGAAAGGCTGACCGTCAGACGTCTGTCAGTGACAAAGACCGGATAATCAAAGGACGCGAGAGCTATAGCCAGACACGCACAGCACGTGGCAATGCTGAGCAGGAACCTCTGCAAAATGTCAGGTCGCGCGGCCGCACCCGCTTTCTCTGCACTGAGCTCCACTGCCACAGGAACAAGGACAATCGAGGCACGATACTTTGCCACAACTGCGGATCCTTGCTGAAGAAGATTCTGCCGTACTCCGAAAGAGCACATCAGGATCACTTCATCATTGGTTTATGCTCTGGTCGCATTAACTGGATACTTTAGGCGCAGCAAGTCGGGCAATGATTGCTGCGTTGCAATGGCCGTGAGCTCTCATGTGCAAGGTCGACCTAGCGGGTCGAGTGACTGTGCAGCCGCAAAGACCCTTTTCTTAGCTAAGAGCTCTCACGACTTTCTCAAAGTTATGCAGCGAAATTCCGCATTGATGTTTTATGCTGACAATGCCGACGAGCCAGACAGAGCGTCAGGAGTTGCACTCAATGGTAATGGAAATTTCTAGGCGAGCCTTGGTCACGTACGGTGCCACGGGCACTACTACAGCGAAGCCATTCAGGCAAAATGTTCACAAAAGTGTGATAGAAGTGGCAAGAGAACATCAGCTGGTTGGTGCTGAGAGCAGAGAGTCATCGACGATCGCCTTCTTTCAAAACCATTGTCTTTGCGAGACAGCCAAACGCTTTCATCCCAGACCTGCACGAGGCCACGCATCGGACTTCTGCCAGTCTGGTGAGTCCACAGACTCTATGCAAGCGATGTCAAATATTCCTCGCTCTGCGGAGTCACAGCCTTGGGCCTACTACCATGATCAAATCCGGAGTTCCCATCTGCTCGCTTTCAGACAACGAATGTGCGGGGCACCGGGCTATGTTTCCTAGTACGCGATTGAATACCGAATTTGATCATGGTCAGCCTGCAAGGGCCATACGAACAATCGCCATTGATCTCTCCGGCCGGGATGCAGACGCAACTTCGTAATTATCCGGTTGATCGAAGTCAGTTCGAGCGATCATCAGGTGGAGCGCACTCAGCCGCACATGCGAGCTTGCTTCTCAAGACTTGCACAACCGAGAACATCCGGCCTCCGACAGGGATGGAGATGTCGTTCGATGGCTCGCAAGACTTATTGCGTACAAGAACACATCCCTCACGAGTCGTGGGAGCGCATGGAAGCATCTGAAAAGAGCCAGTGGACAGCTAAGCGCAGGACTACAATGCTCTCAGGGCATCTCCTGGCACGCTTGAATCCTTTTCCCTTCGAGAGGAACATCTTTCACTGTTAGCAATTGACCAGTGCGCGGCGGCACTGCCTTGTGATCGTCACTGAGTCGCGTACTGGATATGCTCGTCTGGCAGTGGTTCGTGGCCGCTGAGGGACACTCTGACGGGCCCGTAAGGAATCCTTATGCACTCGGATGATACTAAATTCGACCACGAGGCTTGTGAAGGGCGCAATTCTGTATTCAAGCATTATGTCTGCACATCTTCTCTTGGCTCACGCTAAGATGGTATTTGAGGCTTCTCCTGTACGTAAAAGAGACCTTCGGCAAGGTCAGGTGTTCTAGATACTCCGGACTCGACAACTATTCGAGCTTCTCAGTGATCATTATGGTACAACGATGAGCGAAGATCAAACCCGAGACAACGCGAACCTCATGCTCTTTCACATCTGGCGACAATGAGATCCATCAAATCGACAGTAGACTGCGGCGTCCAGAACAGATATAAGTATCACGAAGAGTCTATCTCAAGTCATCAAGCAACTCAGCAGAAATCGACCCGACCACCATAGCATCAATCCATCATGCAATACATCCAATTTTTCTCTTTACTCGCCACCTTGGGCAGTCAAGCAGCAGCAGGTCCAACCAACTTGGAAAAACGGCAAAACTTCGACTGCAATGCTTTCACGCCCATTGTCGTCAACCATGACTCTATCAGATACATGCCAGAAAACGTGCGGCCAGGAAACTGGGGCACAGTCATCAAGAATTACGAGCCCTACATACACATCGCTCATGGCTGTCGTCCCTACCCTGCTGTCAACCAAACAGGTCATGTCAACGGAGGCCTTCAAAACAGCGGCAGTCCAAGCGGCGGCTGCAATGATGGATCTAACCAACAAACATATGTCCGAGCTAAGATGTAAGTGATATATCGACACCATGATACGCAAAATAATCCCCCACTCCTAGCTTCGATGGACGATTCGCAATGATGTTCGCATGGTACTTTCCAAAAGACCAAATTTCAGCCGGAGGAGCAAACGCCGGCCATCGTCACGATTGGGAAAGTGTAGTCTGCTGGACCGACGATCGTGCGTCTTTCCTCACCCCTTCATCTAACCCTCGCTAATTTACTCTCCAGCAACGCACACCACCTCTCCCAAATTCCACGGCTGCGCCGCTTCCGGTCACGGAGACTACCCTCGCAAGACCCAAGATCCCAGATTCCGAGACGGCACTCACCCGCAAGTCGAGTATTATACCAATTTTCCGACCAACCATGAATTGCAATTCAAGTCCGGTCCGGGAAGGAATGTTGCTATGATTGATTGGGAGAAGTTGTCCCCGAAGGCGCAGTGTGCGCTTAATAAGCATAGTTTTGGGAAGGCGAATGTCCCGTTTAAAGATGGGAATTTTGATGATAATTTGAAGAAGGCTTGGATTTGATTGAGGTACGAGAGAGGATGGACTGGTGATTTGGTAGGAGGTGTTTCGAGGTATTTGAGGGGTTTTAGATAGATTGATTGTTTGGATTGGGTTCACACTCCTTCGTATGGATGAGATAGACCGCTGCTTTTGTATTCGCAGGCAATGCTAGTGCTAGATTACTTGCTTGAATGTTAGTCTCTATCGATATTGACTACGAACCTCGCCATCTCATCTCCTAGAGCGACCTACTGTCTTGGATGAGGACGTGACCTCCGACAATCATAGTTGAGTCCGCGTACATCTGGTTGGGTGGATGTTTTCATTCACTCAACGGTTCAAGTGCGGCCCGAGCGTCCAACCTTATCCTACCCACCACTCGAATCTTGACCTCATCTTGGCAATAAATCTTCGCATGATTTTGGTGACCTCAAATCTCAATACGGCGCGGCCCTTGTCACCAACATCTGACACCAACCCATGCTCACACATCATCGGGCCCGCAACAGCAATACATGTCACATGCGTTGAGTGCTATGCCATCGTCTCGGAACATGACCTGCCTGCGGTGATCGCAACCACGTCAACATGGATTCAGCGCGCCGCCGCGTGGCAGTCGCTGAGACACCACACGCGGAGGATCACGAATTCATCACGTCGGCGGTGGCGATTGGTAGACAGGATCAACACAGAGAAGATCCAGATGTCTCAACGGCCGACCTACAAAGGGTACCACATCGTGTAGCGCTCGCTGAGACACCACCTTCCGAGCATCCTGAAAACATCGCATCGGCTGTGGCGAACAGCAGACAAGATGATCATCACCTCTCGCCGCCTGACTTCGCCTGGAGCCGCGATCAAGATCAAAGTATCATGACACCAATTCCCGACCTCGACTGGAGTTCGCGCTCTCCATCAACTCTCCGCGAATGCGCAACAGGAGCAAGAAGGCTAAGAACTTCCAATCCCTTTTCTGATCGCTTCGCTGTCCCCGCCGCAACTCATCCTCGGCCTCAGCAAAGAGACAGGAGTATCTCACCCACACGAATTAATGGCCGTCAACTAGGAGGAGTCGAGTCTCTTGTCCCAGATTGGAGTCAAATGTTGCCGCGCGAAGGTCTAGCTGAAGACGAAGATCCTGATAATGTCTTTGACAACAGCACCTCTGCAATGGAACATTTTGAGGGGCGGTTTACGATGCCGCCTGATACGGCGCGGTTCGAGAGGCATAGGAGGTATAGAGATCTTTATTATGGATCTGGGTCGCCAGGCACAGGACCGCGACGACGACCGCAACGGTGGAGTCGCTTGGTTGGAGGTCACGTCAAGGTGGACTCTTTGGCAGATCGATGGGTCAATGCTCCCCGACAGCGGCGAGAGCAAATTATGGAGCCTTGTGAAGATGCTGAAGGGTCCAAGCTGCCGAGTCTCGATCGCGTACTGGAGCTTCCGAGTCGGCCTCGTGTAGCCGGTCTTCCGCCGACTGATGGTTCGGAGGAAGAGACCGAGCGCAAAGGAGGCAATCCCAGAAGACACATCGGATATGATGAGCGCAATCATGCTCGCCAGTCACCAGCTTCTGTCACTTCATCCCTGCTCGAGCGTCTGGAAGACAGCCTCATCGCCGGAGAGACCTTAGAGCAGATTGATTCTCAGCTCCAGGACTCTCAGCCAAGCTTAGCTTCCGATCGCGCGCAGGCGAGCGAGGATATGGCTAATACCGCGCTGATGCATGGCAATAAGGAGAGCCCAGAGCTGTGATGTGAGAAAGTACCATCAGAGATGGGAGCTAGACGACTCTTCAGACGATAAAATCCCTGCTGAGACTGCTTCCACGAACCTGTTCGCCATCATACCAGCCATTCGCGTCCACAGCCAGCTCCAATACATGGCCTCACGGGAGCAAGATGAAGTGGGCCACAGCGGTGGCCTTACAACTGCCACTTTTGCGACGTTGCGTTTTCCAGCTCCTTGCCACCAGGATCCTATTCATAGTCAGCAACAGCTCGTGGCCTCACGGAGTAAGGCGAGGTGATGGAGACGCCATGGCTCACTGTCAAGTTTGCCGCCTCCGCTAGGCTATGATATAAATGCTCTCAGAATCACGTCTCGACAGCAATGATTAAATCGACATGCGGAGAGATGAAGGTGGTCTCGATGCCTCACTGTCACAATTCCACCTTAATTGATATCTGGTCTGCAGTGCTCTTGAAAGCAGCTTCTGATGCCGATGAGGAAGTGGGTTTATAGGAACAGCTGAGGTGATCCATTTCAGCATCAGCTCGCCAGCAAAGTGTGTCGCTTGCCAGGACAGTCCTCGACTCTTTCTCCATTGGCATGGCACTGATGCTCCGGTGCTTGTTCTTGGACGCTCGGCTGATCCCCGCTGCGTTTGCTGCAGAAGTCCATTATATACCAATGCAGGTACCTGATCACGGAACACATCTACTATTAGCATGTCGTTAGTATAGAGTGCCATGCTGTCGACGCAGGTCCCTACACGGCCGCATTGGGGAGGCCAACCAAGCATGACAGTAGCCAATGAACATCTCGGTCAAGCACACCTTCTGAGCGATGATGGCTCGCCATGTGGCGTTACTGACAACACACCGCTCGATCACGTGGAAATGATCGAGTTGGTGTTTGACTCGCCTTGCATGGAAGGCGGCCGCTTGTTCTTCTTGATCTGCACGTAATGCGACTTCCGGATAACACTCGGTGTCGACATCCCGCTGCAAGCAGATCTTTCTTGCTCGATCTCGTGCAGGAAGAGGCAATCTCTTCGGGGAGCGATGCAAATTTCCACTGCTTGAGGTGCTTCGAAGGTACCTGGTACATGCATACAGACGCAGCGTAGCTCCTCCTCTACCAGGATGAAGGTCTAGATTTTGGTCAGCTGTGCAAATGGTCTTGACGCTGCTTATCGTCATCTACACCGATCAGACAGGTTGTTTTCCTTGAATGGACGGCCTGAGGCTGTGCCTGTTGGTAGCCGTATTATGCTGCACTTAGCCGCGCATCGAAGCGCTCGAGACCAAGCTCGCTTGTGAGTAATAAGCAGCAAGAGCACGAGGACACACTCCCACGATGAGACGCTGCACTGCAATCATGGCCCTGCCGTGCATTGTTATTGTCAACGTGAGAGCGTTCCAAAGTGGGCTTTGCTATGATCCCAACCCGGACTCGCCGTGTAGCACAGTATGGCGTTTCTAACGTACTATCAGTTGCCCTCAACCTGTTAGTGCCGGTACGGGGAGAACCCTGTACCTCTAAGAGAGGAACTATACCGCTATTTTAGTAGTTTTCTAATTATTTCTCCTCCTTCTAACGCCTAGAGTCCTCTAAATATCGTAGATATTATATCGACGCTTTTCTAGTAGTATAGGCCCTTCTAAGATATTATTATCGTTACTACTACTACTATAGTTAAGTCTACTTATATTAATCTCAACTAGTAAGGCTAACTAGTTAATCTCTTTAGTAAAGGTATAACTACTAAGTAGGTCCTAGCCTTCTCGAAGTTACTATTAAGTATCCGATTAGTATACTAATATTAAGTAAAGTAGCGCTTATTTAGTATATTATATATAGAGAATACTAGTACTC
>AWYD02003894.1:0-39016 GCA_000504365.2 Pseudocercospora pini-densiflorae CBS 125139 | reverse complement strand
GGCGAGTGCAAGAACAGGAAGTACGCCATGGACATCGTTCGCGAGTGCGCTGAGGCTTGGGAGAAGCTCATCACTGGAAAGACTCCAAAGGGAGAAATCAACCTGTAAGTGGCCGATGTCGGAGAAGTAATACATCGGGGTTCCGAAACTGACAATTCATGCAGCACCAACGTCTCTGTCCCACACAGCCAGGACCGTGTCGACCCATCCAAGTTGAACATTCCAGCTCACGAGGAGAAGGCACCAGCACCAATTGACCCATCCATCGACAAGTGGTTCTACATTTCTGGAGCTTCTGCGTAAGGCAGATCTCCTTAATGTACAGCCATGCTAATGTCGTGGAGCAATAGGTCTTGGTTCACGCCTGACTTGATGAGAGAGGTCCTCATAGCGATGTTTCCTCACCTTGCCAAAAAGCAGCCAGATTCGGAGCGCCGGAAACGGCACAAAATGCATGTACTGGAGATGCAGAGGGAATTTGCACCTGATGATATTATTGCCAGTGATGATACAAGCATAGAAAGTGATCATGGGAGAAGAGCATGCGTAGCATGCAATTTGATATGAGCGCTGAACCCTCATGCTAGCATATCGGTCGATAAGTGTGTATAAACTTGACCGCCAGATCAGTCGTCTCAATGCTTTCTTTCGTATCATCGAAGCCATGACTACGGCCTACTGTCGTAGCTGACTATCGTGGTTTTGTGGTAATGCCATTCCATCAAGCTTGTGGGCGCATACGCGTCTCAGCCGGTATTTTCATGCCCTCGTCGTACCACAGTGCTCATATGCATTTCCGTGAGCCTCGCTTCTTCCCCTTCTCAGCACCGCAGATCCATATCTAGTTGATAAAGTTGACGCAGAAGAAATGCAATATCATGCTTCCGAATACGAAGTCCGCGAATGCTCTGTAGCCACGTCAGCGCAAAAGTTCACCAGCATCATCTCCAGCTCAATTCCTCATCTTGCTTCTTTTGTTCCCCACTTACCTCTCATGAGAAATCTTTTCAAAATCACTCTTATTCTCCGGATTCGTTTGAATTCTTAGAGATGCCGTGAGAACGAATTGTCCTACTGTTGCGCTGAAACCTGAGAGGAAGGCGTTGAAAGGCTGTAGTATCGAGCGTTAGCGAAGATACGAGCCTTAGCGAGTATTCCTCTTCTTGTTGACCCTCCTACGTTTGGTCCTCCTCGTACTTACGTAGTTTCCCGCCAAAACACAATACGCAAACTGCAACACTCCAACCAGTATGAGGAACCCCATAAAGAAATCTATGAGTTTTACTCTCTGAGGTGTGTGATTGACGTAGTTGTTCCATACTCCGAGGGCGATTTGTTGGGCATCTTGGGCGTTTTTGATGGAGGGAGTTCGTGCTGCTGCGGTTTTGGGTTGGGTTGCGCTTGTTGTGGTTTGAGGAGTTTTGACTGCGCTGGCGGGGATCGAGGCGCTTGGTGAGGCGGGTTTACGGGGTGGCATTTTTGGTGGTGATGCTGGCGTGGTGGTTGTTGAAAGAGTGTTGGTGGTTGATTTCTGGATCAATGCTATGAGAGCTCCAGCTGGCTTGACTTCAAGTTCACTTCCAGGGACGCGCCGCCTGCGTCGGAATCCGGCAAGACTTGCCCTAAGCTTTCTTCTACCCTCCCCGGACTTATGACACTCCGAGGTATCTCGCCATTGGGAGATCGAAGAGGTAAGCTACCTACGACATAAACAGACTACACAACACTGCGACACTCACAAGACGCTCTCATCTACATCAGATGTCCACGACCACCAAGCAACCACAAAAGCAGCAACCCATCATGGTACCTCCCCCTCACCTCCCACCCTCCACTCAACCCACCCACTAACCTCTTGTCCAGTCCCTCAGCACAACAGCCATAATCCTCGGTCTCCTAACCTCAGGCGGAGGAATCACAGGCTACGTCCGCACCGGTTCCATTCCCTCCGTAGCAGCAGGCTGTACAGTCGGCGCTTTATACTTGATCGGAGGCTACCGACTACAAAATAAAGCTTCGTATGGAGTGGAATTGGCATTGCTAGCATCAGTAGTTCTCGCGGGATCGAGTTTCCCTCGAGCGATAAAGAGTGGATTCAAACCTCTTCCGACGGGTTTGAGTGTTTTGGCTAGTATTGGACTTGTGCAGTTTGGGATGGCGTATGTGAATAAGAGGACGTAGAGATGGCGATAGGAAAGGTGTCTGCCTGCAACGCAGGGATCAGCTGCGGATTGAAAGAAAAGAATGATATTGGAATAGCAATGATCGTGAAACAGTCAGCAGAACTCAGTATGTGACGGTGTTCGTTTCAGTCGATATCAACTTTGAAGGTATCTTTCTGAGTAAAAAGCTCATACTCTCGTAGGAGAGCCGATCCAGGTATCAGCCCGTATGCACCAATTGCGCCGCCTCATAAGCAATTCTGTAATAATCTGTACTGTCAACTCGCAGGACCAATTATTGCTCTTCATGACTTGCTGCTCGTGGTTGAGCTCGTTCCAACGGTCTTTGCCTTTTCTTCCTCCGCTTTCATTTCTCGGACTTTTGCCAACACGACCTGCAGACAATCAGTATTTAGTCGAAGGGGGATCGATATTTGAACTCACTTCTCTGAAAATTGCGCTCTTCGCCAGTTTGGACAAACTCCTCTTCCGTGTCGGCTCACCTCCAGGCACAGTGAGACTCGCGTTACTACCTTCACGTCCTCGTGTGGCTTGATCGGCCGCCGCGAGTGCGTCAGCTGGTACGTCCGCCTCTTGCGGGACATCTTCCTCCTCGTCTTCTTGCATCTTGAGCGCCTCAATGCGGTTCGCGAGCTTGACGAGTTCGATACCTTTTCGGAGCTTGGCGCGAGCCAGATATGCCTTGACTTCAGGCAGGAGATCGTGGTCTGTAGCACCCTTGCCTGCTATCCAAGGATCTCTGAGGGCTTGCGCGGTTGTGGCTCTTTCGTGAGGATCGGGTTTCAGTAGCGACTTGATGAAGTCCTTGGCCTCCTTCGATACGTCCTTCCAATATCGGTCATGGAAGATAACCTTGCCGTTCTTGGTCTCTTCAATAAGATCTTGTAGCGATTCCGATCGGAATGGAGAGTAGCCGCAGAGAAGTGTGTAGGTAATAACGCCAAGAGACCAACAGTCGACTGGTTTACTATGACCGCGTTTCAACATGACCTCTGGTGCAGCATACCCAAAAGAACCTGCCATGGTCTTGAGGACGCCTTCAGGACTGTCAAGATGCTTCGCAATGCCAAAATCTGCAAGTACAAGATCCGAGTTCGCTTCGCGGGTGAGGTATAGCAGGTTCTCAGGCTTCAAGTCTCGGTGTACAACATCCTTGGAGTGAAGGTAGTCGACGGCCTCCAAGACTTGCCTTATCGTCGCAGAGGCGTCTTTCTCTGTGAATTTGCCCTTGTCGCAAATACGGTCGAACAGCTCACCACCAGTGGCCAGCTGTGTGATGATATAGTATTTGTCGCGCGATTCGAACCAGTCCACAAACTTGACGATGTGTGGATGCCGTAATGTTTGCAGCATCTCCAACTCGTCGTATACCATCTGATCATTTCCCTTGACGTTCTTCTTCAGGATAATCTTGACTGCGACCTTGCCTGTGGGTCCATCGGCCTCCTTGACAATACCATAGGTGCCAGCGCCCAGCGTGCGGCCCATCTTATACTTGTTCTTCTTGTCATAGCTGTCGGGCTGGCCGTGCAGCTTGTTCAACATGCCTTGGACTGCAGTTTTAACTGTTAGCTCTGGCTTCAACGGTACTGCTCTCCTAAGAGCCTTCATTGAATTTTGCGATTGACAAACCAGGCTTCTGGGACACCATGTTGGATATTTGTTGTAGGATATGACGACAGGTGAAACGCGGCGTGCCAGGAACAAGGGGTATATAGGTGTATCAATGCTATTAAGATTGGAAGCGAGACAGCTCAATGTCCGCGGTCCGGAGTATAGAGTGTGGAGTGAAATACGGCAGAGAAATGTATCTGCTCGAAGGATACATACAAGACATGACTCTTTACTGGGCAGGCTCTCCTGCGTGGTTGCTTGGGTGGTGTTTTCCTGCGCACCACTGCTACTTCTTGCTTTCGGGTCTGTGTTTCGAGGCAGTCGCGGGGTTGATGGTGCTATTTGCTGCGATATGGCAAGTCAACGGTGACTGAAAGAATGCGAAGGATAGCGAGAGGAAGTCTGGCGCAAGTGAAGAGTCGAAAATTCGAGGCGCGTGCAATTGAGCTGAGCTGAATAATCAGAAGTGCTCGCTCGCTAGAGTCTAGGAGGTACACACACGTTGACACGACAGGCCTCCAGCTCAGGCTACCGCGGGGCTGAGTCTACGCCCAGGGTCCGGACAACGTGGCTGAAGCGTACTTGTGTGTCTCCCGTCGTATTCACTCGTTACTCTTATTTCAATGTTTGTTCCTAGCATACGCCTTTGCTGTCCGGAAATCAGCTTTCCGCTTCATTCGCAGCGGATGGCTTGACTTGATCGCCGGATACATTCTTCAGAGCACTCACTGGGAAACTTCGAGCGCTGCACAGCCAGCCACGTGCGTCCCCGCGCTAGATTATTCTTGGAACCTCGAGTTGCGCTTCTGGATGTAATGAATGTTACGCATAGTTTACCGCTTTGAGCCTCGACCAGTGCACTGACAGGCAAAGCATCGCCTTGTGACCAACAATCACTGGTGTGCTCACTGTAACCCATCGCAACGAGCAATCAACCAAACTTGTAGCACCACACCTGATCCCGTCTCCCTCCATACAACACCTACGTCGACATCGGTCGTAACCTCGAGGCAGCAGACCTCTCTCTAAGCGACAGACTTCAAAATGGCAGGCATGGCGAGTAAGCGCTTGCAGAAGGAGCTTGCAAAGTTGCAAGGCCCTGCACTGCCACCGGGTATCTCCATTGTGTCTACGCCAGATTTGAAGGAGTGGCAGATGGATGTGGTCGTGCCGGAGAACCCGCTATACAATCCAGAGGAGAAGTACCGAATGCGATTTCAGTTCTCCCCAAACTATCCCATCGAGGCACCCGAGGTCACATTCATCGCGTTGAACGACCCGCCGCGGAGGATACCAATGCATCCACACATCTACAGCAATGGCATAATATGTCTTGACTTACTGGATTCTCAAGGCTGGAGTCCAGTACATAATGTCGAGTCAATCTGCATCAGCATACAGAGCATGCTTGCGAGCAACACTAAGAATGAGCGTAAGTACCGCTCCATCACACCCATTTGACAGGCATACTGACAGCAGGCAGGACCCCCAGGTGACGCAGAATTTGTCAAGTCGAATAGGCAGCGACCTCGAGACATCAACTTCCTTTACCACGATCCCAGCGTATAGCAAAGCGAGGTCCTGAGGCGGGCGGGAAAGAGTTCCTTGAGTGCTGCTGCAAAAATACGGCCATACGTAATGATTCACGAAAGGGAGTCAAACTTCGAGCAAGTATTGGCGATGAGTGGAGTTTTGGTCAGACTGCAGGAACATTAGATCGATGTAAAGAGCAAGGCTTCAAGCATGGCGTTGGGTGGAGCGAGTAATGAGACGCTGAGTCAACCAGCGCAGGCATTTTGGGCGTTCATGGAGCTCTTGAGCTGCATCTTCATGCTTCTCGATGTCATGAGAACATTCCGACGCGCAAAGTCCTCAAGCTGAGTGACTGATATGTATCGAACATAGAGACCGAGTGAGGGCTATTGGAAGTCCCATGCGAACAAGCGATTCTTCATGAGCACACTTTGAGGCTTTTTTGCACGCGCGGTCATGTCTGATATTCACCATCATGTAGCGCGATGAAGCAATGCAGACAGTACAGCACTATAGTATGATATCGACCTGTCGAGTAATCAAGGTCAATGCCGTCAGATCCCGGACTCCAGGTTGATCTGCACCAGGAAAGGACCTCGGCACGCGCCCGGCTCCAACAGCATCACCCGCACTTTCATCAGTCAGATACGCTTCAATGATGTTTAGCTAGACTCTCCATACCATGGCGTCAGTATGGCTTCTCTGTCGCCCGCGTCCAAGGCAAGAATTGGTGTTGATTCTGATATTGTCTCGACTGACACCACTCTAGAAGGCCTTAGCCAACCTCAGATCCTTCGTCGCGCCGCCGACGAATTGGTATCGATGTCCACTCACAAGAAGGGCAGCAGTTCTCATACTGCTCTTTGCTGACAAGAGAGGAGACCTGAGAGTGGTATTGACGATCAGATCGTCAGGTCTTAAGAACTGTGAGAATGAGTGATCTGCCAGCCGGCTTGCGGCGCTGATAATATGAAGATGCCGGACAAGCTGCTCTCCCAGGCGGCAAGTCAGATACCCTCCAAGAAACGCCATTCAAGGTTGCTCGAAGAGAAGCTTTCGAGGAGATTGGTCTTCCAATGAGCGACCATCAGCTACCTCCCGGCTACAGTGTCGAGCACCTCACGGAGCTGCCAGCAAATCTAGCAATGACCGAGCTTGGAGTACGGCCATGCGTAGCGTATCTCAAGACCCCTGCTCCCTCGCCGAAGAACCAGAATCCTGATGCTGCTCGCGATATTTTACCGAAGCTCGATGCAAGAGAGGTCGCGGCGGTGTTCACTGCACCCTTCCAAAATTTCCTCTTCGAAAAGGATATGGACCAGCAGACACGAGAGAAGGTTCCAGGAGAATGGTACAAGGGTAGCTGGCACAGTTGGCACGAGAGCGCCTGGAGAATGCACCAATTCTTCGTTCCCGTACCCAAAGGGACAGTCTTTCTCGCAAAGAAACCTCCCTCCTATGCCGAACCTCGATCGCCGCAGGAAGTGTCCAAGGCGAAGAGCAGCAGCAGTCCTCCTACACCGTCTTCGTTAGCGCCGAGCAAAGACCCAGCATCTTCTAAGCAGAGTCGATCGACGCTTCAGCCTCCTCTTCCGCGATCGTTCTATACCAACACCACGAAGCCTCTCGAGCAGCCGCGTTACAGGGTATTTGGCATGACTGCTCGAATACTCGTAGATGCTGCAAGAGTAGCTTATGGAGAAGAGCCGGAGTATGAGCACAATAGTCATTTCGGTGACGAGGACATGATCGCCAAGCTCATGAGCATTGGACGATTGAACTCTATCAAGAAGGAAGGCGAGGTATTGACACAAGAGATAATGAAAGAAGCAGCAAAGGCGAAGATATAGATGATGCCATGTGAAATGATATATGAGATCGCTGATATACAATTTACTAGGAAAGAGCTTCATCGTACATCGGGCCAGATTTCTAAACGCACAAGCTTGTCTGAAGTGCTCGAAATCAAGCTTACCCTCCCAAACATCTGATCCATCCTGGCGAATCAATATCTCCATACCACGAATGGTCAAAATTCTGCGCACTCGCACCCACACAGACACCAGAATTTGATTTCGCGATGTGCATTATGTGTTGGATCAGTTGCGGCTTCATGGTCTGGTGCAGTTCACGTAGGAAGGTCCATGTCCAAAGGCAGCCGCAACCAGCGGTGGACTCTTTTCACTCCATCATGGACATGGCAACTCAGAAAACCATCCTTGAACACGAACCAGCACGCCAGACGACCTTGGATGAAGTAATGGCACAACTATGGACCGCTAGCAACGACACACGCTACCCTTCACAGCCCTTTCGCTTCAACGATTTGCCTCGTGAGCTGCGCGATATCGTATACGGTTACCTCGTGCACCGAGAGAGGGCGCTTCTCAAAACCAAACCATACAATGCGATGACTATCAACATACAAGACGGCCCCCTCGACGCAATGCTCAACGTCAGCTCCCAGTTTTCAAACGAGTACATCGTATCAACCATCCGACGCTCAAAGCTCATCGGCGAAGACTGCGCGGACCGCGTTCCTGAAAAGCTCGATTTACCTCCTGACGTCTCATTTGAACACGTTGCTTCGGCGGAGCTCAAACTCATGGCAATCTGTTGCTGCGACGACACCGGGACAGAAGAATGTAATATTCTAGACGATATCCAAAGCCATCGTTCCTGGATCACCGATTTAGCTCCAAAGCTGGTGGATGTTCAAAAAGTCGAGATCTCGCTGCTTATTTCTTTCTCTACGGAGTGGAACAATGTCTTGCGTAAGGGCCAGAAGTGGCCTGGAGAAGAGTCTGATGTGTTGAGAGAATGCTGCGAGGATCTTGGGGAATTAGCAAGAGATGTGCTCGATATTGGGCTTCCGATCGAGACGATCAAGATTTTTTTTTATGTTAGACCGGAGAATTTACGGGCACATCAGGCCAGACATCATCAGATTGGGCTGGCTGATGGATTCGGGACTTGGACGAGAGGGGATGGGTGGCAGCCTGGTTGTTGAAGCTTTCGAGCCCGATTCTGGAGGGTGGTCAGACATCATGCCTGGTATCTGGATCGTTCAGCTTCGTGCTGACTCGAGCTACTCCTTTGCTGAAGCTTGTTCCGCCGATACTGGATTGCGAAGACCTCATACTCCTTCGAAAGAGAAATGTTATACCAGCAGCTGAGAAATTTATAGACCCTAGATCTCATCAGTCTTATGCAAAATTCCAAATTCGACACCCGATGCTGGTGGGCCAGGACTTGCATCTGATATCACCAAGCGAAGCAATGTCCAGAAGCAATTGTACGTCATCCAGCGCATTGAACTTGGGAGATGCTTTTAAAATCTGGCCGACCTGTTGAACGTCGTCGTCCAGTCGCATTGGAGCTATATGAGCCTTCTCATCCGCACGCCTTCCGAAGCAGCGAGTCGGCGGACGTCCGAGAGGGATGAGTCGAGTAGAAAATAGAATGTCTGCATGGAGACCAGAGCTTCCCCGAAATAAAGTGAGGCAGGCGTGGGTGGGTTTGTGGGCTTCACATGCAAAGCCGTTTGCTATGACGTGATCTGAAGGCAGGCCGTCAGATGAAGCTCGAGTCACTTTTTGTCTGCCATCTCGACAGGATTTCGCCTTCGCTATCGATCTCACCCAGCTCTCGCCACGCCCACCATGGCCCCGCTAAGAGAAGGCACAAAGGGTGCCGACCCCATCTACAAGACCTATGCAAATGCCTGCCGCGGAGCATCTCAGCCCGATGGGAAAGAGAAGCTAGTCCTCTTTGCCGGAGAGCTCATGACGCCTGCACAAGCATCCTGGCTCAAAGCTCACCCAAAACTCCTGACACACTACAATGGCCAATGCATGACTCTTGCTTGTCGTCGGCAGGTCGTCAAAGAAGAGCGGAGACTAGATGCCCTATTGACTGCGCAAATCGCCGAAGGGAAGCGAGCCGCGGAGCTGAAGGTTGCACTGTTTGCTGAACAGCCTCAACAGCAGCTCCCGATCGAGAAGCTTAAGACGAACGGCTTTATTTGGAAACGAAAGAGCCAGTTTAGATTCATGGACATGCCACGAGAGCTGCGTGATGAAGTCTATGGTCATCTTGCAACCGATGTCGAGCTTGACGAGGCTAAAACCTTGAAGGTCTTTCTCGAGAGTGGGCCACGACTGTCGTTGCTCTTGGTCAGCCACCAGTTCCAGAAAGAGTACTCCGAAGCCATTAGGCGTGGCGCGAAGCTCGTTGTCCTTGACCAGGGCTTGCAAGATGTGCCAAAGCAGTTGGGCAATAGCATGCAGAAACTGATCGCTCAAGCCTCGCAATACACGTCGAATATGGAACTCAGGCTGCTGGCCTGCTGCTACTCGCCGGAAATAAGCTACCACGGAAACTGCGCTATGCTTACCGACATGATGTCGCACATCACATGGATCGGTACATTGCCATCTCAAGTGAGGCGCATGAAATACGGCCAGATCTCAATACTCTTCTGCTTAGAAGTTGAAGATGATGAGGAGTCCAAGAAAGTACAGTGGCCAGCTAATGTTGTGCGGCATGACATTCAGGATCCCGTGCAGCTGCTGGTCAAGACAATCAAATTGCCCAAGTTTGCTGTCAATGTTTCTTACGCTACGAAAAGCGGGAATCACAGTGATTGGGATTGGGAGTCAGATATGCGCATTGCCAAAGCATACGCTAGCTGGACGAAGGAAGATGGTTGGAAGGTACCAGGAGAGAAGAGCTGCGAAGATGTCGCTGGATGAGCAGAGGTCGTCGAAGGAAAGCAGGCTGGGTACCGCAATATCGTAAGCCAAACCCTGAGCATGGAGGTTGAGGACGCTAGGAACTCGCCAACGACCTTGTCAGGATGGAAGGATAATGCTTGAGGAGGCTGGACGCAGAAGCAGATGAAGCATGTGTATGGATCAAAGGCCTTGCCAGCATCAGCTAGAATAGGCTGGAGTGAGTCTGGTAATTCAAAATTCACATGAAGATCCGTTTGCTATGACGTGTTTGAGACGCGCTTGCCTTGCTTCAAGGCTTCGCTTAAACCTCAACTTGCTTTCAACATATCACTTAAATACTCCGGCTTCGACATCCTCCTCATCAAGCCCAGCGCCGTCATTGCTGCCGGAGTTCACAATGGCGACCATGGCCGAACCAGAAGAGGCTAGCAAGCACATTGCACCTCTGCAGAAAGAAGCCGACTCGAGTCTTGCTTCAAAGGCAACATCGCAAAGCGCCGATTCTGACAAGAGCGGCCGATCGACAAATTCATCTCCCGCGAATGATGAGTCCATAGTGACTGAAGAGAAGCCATTCCGCTTCATGGATCTGCCACGCGAGATGCGCGATGGAGTCTATTCGTATCTTGGAAAGGACAGCGTGATCGCCAGGAAGAGTTCAATCGAGCTCTCCGTCAAAAACGGTCCATCCGTGCCCTCACTCCTGGTCAGTCGTCAGTTTGGCAAAGAGTATAGCGACTCTGTGGCTCGCTATGCAAACCTCGATGGACGTGATGGGTTCTGGCAGGCGGAAGGCAACAACTTTGTGCCTGACGCTGTAGAACTTCCAAAGACGGGCTTGCTGAAGTCGGTCACCACAGCCAGCTTCCATCTCATAGGTGTCTGCGCATCGGAGTGTGGCGCGCATGCAGTGTCTGGTGACTGCGATACTATCACTGACCTCGCGCGCCATGTCGCCTGGGTCTCAAAACTGCAGCCTCATCTACCGAACTTGAAGCATTCCGAGATCTTCCTATACATTTGCATTATTGGCAACGGCTCTGGCGCTCAAGATACCGGAGGACGGTCTGCTGATGTGCCACGATATCAATTGACCAAGACAATCGGAGAGACCATCGAACCCCTCGGGCTCTCGAACGCGGTTGTCAAGGTCAGATATAAGAGATTTAGAGATGTGGGTTTCGACGAGGTTGATCTGGATGAGCTTAAGGACGCTCAAGACTATGGTACTTGGACGAAGGCGCAGGGCTGGGGGGCAGGTGTGGAGAACGACGATAGCGAATGAGCTGTTCTATGTCGACATTGAGAGATCTTCTGGAATGCTTGCATTGCTCGAGTTTCCAATCAAAGCGTGAACGAACTCAAGTACGAGCAGAAGGCGAGCAGTCGACTTCAGACCAGGATGGAACATGGATCGAAGACTCTTGGCGGTGACAGAAGGGACTCGAGCAGAGAATGAGTCTCAAGCTGTAGATCATAGTCTCGCAAGAAGCAAGATCACAGATTTCATCAACGATCAAACCATCAAACAAATCCCCCTCCAATCTCAGTCCCTCTCATTCCCACCGCTCTCACCGCCCACCATTTCCCTTGTTGATCCCTCTCCCACTCAACACTACTAACCCCCAACATCCTCTCCGTCCCACTCAACCCAAAGACCTCAATCTCCATATGCACAGTCGCCTTTCCTTGTAATTCATCAATATCACTCTGAATACCCTTCAACTCAAGTCGATACGCGGGATTTTCTTCGGCGAGCTGTTTAGAGTACTGCATATGTTGATCCCAGGTTATTGGAGCGGGGAAATTATCGAAGTAGATTTTATGATCTGGGTGCAAGTAGGAGAGACTTGGGTGTTTGGAGGTGAAGTCCCGGTCGTTGGTCAGTGAGAGACCGATTGGGGATATGCGTTCGAGGAAAGATTTTAGGGGTTCGCCTTCTACTGTCGAAGGGCGCAACTGGTCTTGTGACTTTTGGCTCTCGGTGGAAGCATGTATTGGTCGAGGAATTGTGTGTTGTTGATCTGAAGAAGATGTTGAATTCTTATTGTACCCTCGGCCTAGCTGATGGATGTCCTGGGCTGTGAAGTGTTGTGACATGATGCAAGAAGTGAAGTGTAGGGAGTCGAATCCTATGGTCCACGAAGTCTTCTTGTATATCTGCTGTTCAGCTAAGCGTGTCAAATCAGTAAGTGTAAATCGGGTATTCTCAGCCGCAATGCATGCAGGTGCAGATCCTGATCCTTCAAGCCACGCTCAAACTCATCTTTTGCTCATTTCTGCTCTTCGGCTGCCTCTGTACATACAGGACATCTATACATTCCCCTCATCGGTCTCCCTTCTCTAAACCCCTCATCAATGCAAACGCGATGATACACATGCCGACAAGCAAACACCACCAATGCCATACGTTTGATATCATCCGCATTATCGGCGCTCACAGCAGCAGGCGTCGAGGGTATTGACATCTTGCCTTTACTTCTACGTCTAGCTTCTTCACCACCACTTCGTTCGAGAGACTTTCTTATCCTCTCATTTTCACGTTCTTGCTCTTTGTGCATCCATTCGTCCCAGATTACTTCCCCGATACCTGTACCCCAGGCTCGACGTTTGCAGCGCTCGCATACTTGTGAACGTGGTCGCCATCCGCGTTGTCGAAGCTCGTTGGCTCCACGTACATCTGTGAAGGTGTCTGCATTGAGAAGCTCGTTGGCGAGGGACAAGACACCTTGCTCGAAAGTATAGGCGGAGAAGATGTCTTGCAGCACGGCACGAAGATCTCCTAGAGATGGTGCTGTCTTAGCTGCACGTGTGAGGAATGCTCGTAGGATGCGCAAGAAGCTCATATGGTCAGCTTCTTGCCGAGATTGTGGCGCGTCCTTCTGCTTCGCTCGAAGATTGGGTGTTGCTGTGGATGCGAGAAGTGCCGTAAACGTTTGCTGTACATTCGCTCGCAGAGCAGCCGCCAACTTGTCTGTGTCGAATGAGTCGTCGTCGTGAGCATTAGGATATCTCTGGTAATGCTGGAGAGCTACTCCGACGTTTTGAGCTACTTGTACAATGACATCGACAAGATTTAGCCAGAGATATTCGTCCAGGTCCAAGTCATCCTCATTGATGTCCCAGGCGAGGTTGGTGCGTGGGCGCGGCTTCCTCTCCGCCGTGGCAGTCTGGCCTTGACATAGCCATAAGCCGACTTTGCTGTACTTTTCCAGATCTTCCACAAGATCATCTGAAGTCTGCTGAGAGGCTGTGACATTCGAATCAGACGTCGCCGCTTCGATAAGTCCAGTGAGCGCTCGTTGCAGGCTCTGCATGTGATTCACAAGCCGGTCCATGGCATCTCTAGAAAGCCCGTCTCTCGCAAGAAGTGCAACAGCAGCATCGATCACGCCACTCTCTTCCATCGCTGGCAGCACCTTCTCTAAGCGTAAGTCGCTTGACGGCAAGATTTTGATGTAGTCGGCCACATGAGTAGGATCGTGCCTACACATGAGCTGTACATACTGCTCCATGAATGCCGATTGCTGCTCGCTCGACACCGGAGACGTACTAAACTTGCGATCTCGTAGTAATGCCGGCTCAAGAAGGGCTCTGAGGTAAACGAACTGCTGGTGAGAATCCGCAATTACTTCTAGGCTCGGTTGCAGCAAGTCCACGCATGCCGTGGCCAAAGTCCTGGATGTCAGGACTGGGTCGATATTGACTAAATCCTGTACGTGTCGAGAAATGACCGCTTTGATATCGTTGACCTGCTTCTGGTTGAGGTTCGTGCTTGACCGTAAGCAAAATGTTATGCAATCAAAGATGTCTTGCTTGTCCTCCGGGTCTTCAAAGTATAGCTCTAGCAATTGTGGGAACAGCTTCTCTCCGCGATACACAGACTTAAGCACTCTGAAAAACCTTGCTGTCTTGAGTGCATCGATCAAGTCTGAGGTGTTGGAGGGATGGTATGCTGAAAGAAGATATTCAACGCTAAGCTGGCAGTCTTCCCTCAGTGTCTCAAGGGGCGGTCGGCATAACCTTTGCAGCACATTGTTCAGTAGTGTGCCTTTGAAGATCAGCTGGCCAGGATACTTGGGAAGACTTCGTGACACGAACATGTCAAGATAGACGACCTCTTCAGGCTCAAAGTCGCCCTGTCGCATCACATCCAGCATGATCTCGATGACTTGCTGCCTGCTCTTCTTCTTTCCAGCTAGACCATTGACGAGCGATGTGCCGTTTACGCCATTTTCTTCCTCGGTTTCATTGAGAAATGAGTCTTCAAAAGCTTCGTTGAGCATGCTCATGAAACTCGCAGCATCAAAGTGAAGCAGTAAGTCGAGATAGGGAAAGGCCGGCTCATCTTCTGCCTTATTGGCAGTTCTGAAGACCTTTTTGCTGCCGGCAGGCCACGGAACTGGTGTGCCCGAGAACAGGTAGTCGTAGAGGGCTGTCTTCGCGTGATAGGCTTCATCATCTTCAATGAATGATCCGCCTGGGTATCGTCGGCCGGTCAAAGAGTATGCGAGATACGGAAAAACCTTCACAGCAGACTCGTAGAAGGGATTGTTGGTGAGGTCCTCGCCGTCGAAAGCACCGTCCTGCAGCAGTTTGACAAGCTGAAGAAGGTCAATAAGAGGTGTCACGTAGTCGCGCAAAGCCTGCGTCCAGACGTAGATCAATGCATCGTACAGATTGTGCTGACGACACAAAGTTGTGATCTCATCCAGATCAAAGGAATGTGGCTCCAGCCTGCAGAGGAGTTCTTCAAGCTGCGCCGCTTGGTTCTCGTCGATGAAATGTGTAACCACAGCCTTTATTACATCTGGCGGTAGCGATTTGACCTCTCCGCCAAGTACGTATGGCTCGAGTGTGGCTACGAATACGGATTCTTCCTCAGAGTCCTGAAAAGCTTCGAAGACGTCGCTGAACAGGTAGTCAAACTCTCTCATCACGATGCAAGCCTCGAAGCAGACACCTGCTAGCTCTTGCAGACGCGGTTCCCGTTGCTCATCTTGCTGAGCAAATGTGTAGTTCAGAGAAGCAGATATCATGGCCATCAATCGATCTCGGACTGTCGAGTGTCGTGCATCATCCGCATCAGGCAGACCGATGGTCACATTGTTCGCGCTGCCGGCATAGTAGTCGATCGCAAGTCGGATGGCGGCAATGTGGTCGCCAGCTTCCATCAAGGCAATCAATCTGTCTGCCCAATTGGACAACGTCCCAACACTCAAGTCGTTGTACCCCAAGAGAAACGTCCGACCCTTGTAGACCTTGAAGCTCATGTGAAAGGCGTCCGCAATAACGCCGTGCAGCGATGGATCTTCAGAATCAAGTTGCTCAACGACAGCATGAAGCTGTCGTGAGAACAAGTCTTGATGGTAGATGTGGCGGTGAAGGAGGTCGATGGAATCTGTGACTTGGAGAGAGCCGTCTTCAACGATCAGAAGTCTCTGGCTGATAGTGAGAACACCAAGGACAGATCTGCCAAGCCATTGTACTCCCACAATGGTCTCGTCTGCTCGCCATCGGCTTCGAGCGTGAAACTCCAGTGATGGTGGCTTTTGTGCGTCTGCTGTAGAATCCGGTATGATCTTCACATCCAGAACCGTCAGCACGTTCGACCAGCAGTAGACAAGCTTGGTGTCTGAATTGCCTTTGTCTGCGTCCGTACTGGAGTTCTTAAGCTTCACAGCAGGAAACCAGGCTAAGCAGCCGCTGAGCGTGCTATGCGGGTTTATCTCCTTCGGTCGAGCTGACTTGTGCTGAGTCTGAGCGATCGGCGTGGTCGAGACAATGACAAGCAGATATGGAGTGAGTAGTGCTGTGAGGCCCATCCCATCTGTGGCTTGCTCCACATTTCCTAAAGGAAGAGGCGAGAAGGCAAGTACTGAGCTCGGCTTCCGGCTCCTTTCCGCTTGTGGATCTGCTGGTGGATAGCGGCCCAGAAGACGAGTGGTCTTGATCGTCCTCGTGACTGGCCCCAAGCCACGAGTAGCCAGGTGAGAGAAAGCCATACCGCCAGCATCTGCAGATACCAGGGCAGTATGTCTGGTGCCAAGAAAGCCAACATGGAGGATTGCAGTGTTCGCAAGATGACCATCTGGATGGCTTGACTCCTGCAGCGCACTTCGATCCATTGGTGACACGGTGAGGAACGGCCTTGCCGGTCGACCGATCTCCCATGTGAAGATAGTGCCGTTGGCGTGTCCACTGGCGATAGTCGAATAGTCTGCAGCAATAGCCAGCGAGGTGACTGATCCACATTCCGTTGCTTTCGTCCCAGGTCCAATGATGATCTTCAGAGTCTGATGATAGTCAAAGCCCAGAACGAGACCTTTGGAGGTTCCTATCGCTATCAAAGCAGACACGGCCATGCAGGTAGGTCGACCAAAACTTCGCTTGCCACTTTCAGAGAAAGCCTGGCCGGTAATCTTTCGAAGCTTCGTCCATCTTATCACCTCCCAAGGAGCTTGTGGCGTATCAGTGGCCGAGTCACCAGCGTCGGAAGATATACCTGATAGCTGTGAAGATATCGAGACCTGACGAGAGTGCGGACTGAGGAAGGCTGGAGACTGAGGTCGAGGAGATCCTGGTGATGCCGACAATTTCGTTTCAAAGCGGCGCTCAAAAGGCTGCAATGCGCCTGATGGTGTTCTTGACACGGGCCTGCGAGGCAATGGTGAAGCACCTCGGCCTGGCGAGGATATCAAGGACCCTCGCCGAGAGGGTGTATCATCAGGTATAGAGCCGGAATCCAGCTGGCTTGGAAGCGGACTTCGCTGCCCGACTGGCGTTGAAGGTCCAATGTCTGAAGCAACATCTCCTACGCTATCGTCTTGCTCTCTACTGAGCTGCGCAAAGTCTTGGTTCTCCGCAAGCTCAGCAGCTTCTGCCTGTTCAAGATCATCATGGTCTGGTATCACACCCTCTTCCTCCGCCAATGCTTCATCTTTTGCTTGCGGGCTTTCAAAATCGCCGTATTCGACATCTCGTTCTTCAATCCCGTTGTCCGCTTCATCTTCGCCCTCTAAGTCATCGTGATCCTGCTCTTGATCTTCTAGCCGGGCCTCCGCATTGCGTACTAACACATCTGCCTCCACATCTTCATTGCTGCCACCTTCTTGGCCTTCTCCGACTAGGGAGCTCATCGGTTCTCCTTATTCGCACGCATTGCTCTTATCGTCCTCGCAGCAGCGCGTCCCTGGTAGCTCTGCGTCTTTACGTCGAATAGCCCTTCAAATGATGAAGCTACGCAATCCTGGAGCCTATGCCGCGGAGGGCTCGAGATTGATGTGGTATGGATTTGCGTTATTGTAGCACTCTGAGCACAGCTATGATGTGCAGTCGTCACGAGCCCATCAAGTTGTGTGTAGGGTATGTCATATAATGCACCAAATAATGTCTAATTGCATGTACTACTGCATCGCGTTGAGGTTCGCTTGAGCTTCCCCCCCAGATCCCTCAGAATGTCGTTCACAAGCTCAGCGTCTCGACCTCAAACTTGACTTCCTACACCCACCAAATCAACCCGGAAACATGTCGGCCGTAGGTCCAGATCTACCGCCGCACCTACTCGCAAAGAGGAAGAGAAAGCAGGAAGAAGTAGCGCAAGATGAGACCACCACAAATGCCGGCGCAAAACCATCCAAAAGTCCGGAAGAGCCAGAGAAGAGGCGAAGAATGATGGGACCTGCTCCTCCGCCAGCACCGCTAGATGAGAGGCCTACAGAGCCAGCAGAGCCGTCAAGAGAGACAAGAGAAGCAGATAGTGACGATAGCGACGACGATTTTGGACCAGCGCTGCCGAGTGCAGGAGATGCTGTAAGTTTCACGCAATATAGCTGTGGATAAAAAGATCACAGGCTGATGTGTTTAGGGCAATGGCGACTCCGACGACGATGAAGGATCTGGACCTCAGTTGGCTACTGAGCCTGCCGTCGAGGAGAAGCTGAAACGAGACGACTGGATGATGATGCCTCCCAAACAAGACGACCTGGCAGCACGCATGGATCCCTCTAAGCAACGGCCTAAAGCATTCAATACAGGCAAAGGCGCTCGCGGTCCAAGCTCGAAAGGAGACGACGCATCTTCATGGCACGAGACTGCCGAGCAAAAGCAAAAGCGACTGCAGGACGAAATGATGGGAATTGGCAAACCCTCAGCATCAGGCCCTGAGCCTGCTCGACCTTCAAAGTCTGCCAAAGAAGAGGCCGCTCACCGGAAAATCCAAGAGCATGTAGTAAGTACCTGTTGTTCATCTCATTTCCGTCCGAATACTCGTACGGGACATAATTCTTCCTGCTCGGCGCAATCCTCGATCGAAACACAATATCATACTAAACCACGCATCGCAGGAGAAAACTCGCGGCCCTTCGCTGCTAGATCAACATAAACAGTCAAAAGGCGCCGAGGTGGAGGACGACGATCCGTCTAAACGCGCTTTCGACAGGGAGAAAGACATGGGCGGCAGTGGGCACATTTCGTCCTCACAAAAGAGACAAATGCTGAACAAGGCGGCGGGTTTCTCTGGAAAATTCTCGGGTGGAACGTATTTGTAAAATCTGCCCTGTCTCGTTGTCCGTTGCCCGATGTGAGTAGAGTTGCCTGTAACCTGCTACTTCTAAAGTAAGCAACAGATCAAATCTCATGTCGCGGTTCTCGACTTCGACTGGCTACCAGTCGGCTCGAACCCAGACCTTGCCGCGCAAGCGGTTCTTGTCGATGTTTCGTCCTTTCTCGTCCGGTCCTTGTCTATCAAGCCAGGTTGAATGCTTGTCCATGAACGACTCCTGCCATATCTGACTAATTCTGGTTAATTATGTCGATTCTTGGCTTTAACCACGACTCGACACGATGGTGACAGTGATGGTCTTCGTGCATCGCTCATGCACCCCACGCCAATGCTCTCACATCACCATTCTGCCCTGATGCCAGCAGTAGATAGAAAAATAGAGTTGTTCGATGGTCAATTCCATGCGTCTTCTTTCTCTCGTAACAAACCCAGTTCGGTTCCCGCGACAACGCCACCTCGCAACCTGTGGCGTTATGCATGTAACATCTAGCAAAAAGTCTAACAGATGAAAGGTGCAGGGCAGGGTGTAGCCAAGAGATGTGGCATTTGCCTCATTGCTCGACGTCGCGCAGTCCGTATACATCAATGCCCAAGAGACTGGATACAACACGTCACTCATTAATATCCAGCACGAGTTGGAAGTGGACTCGAAAACGTGAAGTTGATGAAGTGATAGGCAATAAACTTCTGGGATAGATTGTGAAGTGAAGCGCTAGCGTGTCGTCTCCCTGAAACATCGCAGCGAACCTCCTTGTTACCAGCCTCTCCCCTTCTGAGATTATCGAAACTACTGCTGCAGGTGTGAACGACACCTTCCAAGACCAGCAAGCACAATACACTACATCGCGACTTACCTATCTATCGCCGAGCCCTTGAAGATCGTATCTGCGTCGATCTAATCATCAGCACTACTCGTCGCAGCTCGCCGCCTCTTCGTCACTTGCAGGTGCCCTTGCAGTAGTGCACCGCGCTGCGCGCATACTCACGGTCGAACACATCGCCAACAAGGTTTTGAGAGAAAGTCTGGCTGGCCAAGATGAGCATGGCGATGCGACTGCTCAGCAAGAGGGATGGTGGGAATGGCGCACCCATTACAGAAGATACAAGCGATACCTATGATGAGGATGGATACCCATACGGAGGTGACAGCTGGTGGTGGTCTTCCGTATGTTGTTCCTGCAGGATCGAGGAAGCATGACATATCATAATAGCTGACATGAGACATTGTAGACCGGAATGGCTGTGAGATACACCGTCATTTGCATTATCTTTGCTAGCATCTTGCTGTTCTTTTTGGGAGGTTACCTTCATGCAAAGAGACGACTGCGCAAAGGCCTGCCCCTGCTTGCATATCACCGGTGGATGGTGCATCGCAGCATGAGAGGTGGAGGCCAACAGTACCGGTATCAGCAGCCCGTGTACAACCCATACAATAACGCCGACCCATATCAGGAAGGCTACAATATGCATGGCTACGCACCTCCGCCTCCTGCGTATCACAGATACGGTGACGCTCCACCTGCATATGCTCCTCCACCTGCGGGCGCCAGTAAAGCCATGGCCGACCAACACTATTACAACAATCCTCAGGATTCGCGAACCAGGAACGAGGGTGAAGGCAGTGAGGCAGCTGCCACGTCTGCCGTACCACGACAGTAGCAGGAGATCGGAGATTCGAAGTTGCCGCGTTCTACAGCGAAGCATAACGAGCATAGCAGGAGTCAGAATATGGTCATTGCGTCGGAGTTTCTCAGGGTAGCGATACAAGTACTTCCCCGGTTTGGAAGGCGCGTAAGGCTGCATGCATACAGTTCGATGAATCGACAGAAGATTATGGTGCCCTGGCCAGTTTCAGATCAGAAGCGGCAGCGGCATGGGCAGCAATGTTGGTAGAGAAGCGTCAGTGCTCAATAGCTTTTCTCCAGAAGGCAGCTTCTATTAAACTTAATCCTAACGTCACTCCCATGCTCTTCTGCATCTGCTTCAGCATCTAAGCGAGATGTTCTGCTCCAGGTGCTCGCATGCCGGCGAGCCTAATGTTGCCGTAGAGAAGCCGCGCACAAGCGCCTTGAGCGAGGACTTTTTCCCAAACAGGGTCTTGGGCCGCGAATAGCATGTGCTTGACATCAAAACCTCGGCACGAGTTCTCCAGAAGTATCCAGTGTGGTTTCATAGACCTTGGAAGGTCGTTGTAACGTTCGTCAGAGATCCATCAGTGGAATGAAACATGGCAGATCATTGCGTGCCCCAAGACATCAGATGTGGATGTCGTCTGATTGATGGCTTATTCCTCCACACTAGTCATGGAGTCCGACTACTGCAGGAACACACGGATATCCGTACTTCTACGTTACTCGCACGAGGACAGCATGTGGTTGACCATGTTGATCAAGTTTCGGTTCTCCATGGCGGCTGCCACTCGTTCCTTGTCGCCTAGCTGCTTGTTGGCTTCATCTGCAGAAGTGGACGTGCCTTCTTTGATGCGCACGTCCACCCGGAAGCGTGGTGGCAAAGCATTCACGAGCCGTACTTTGACGCCCAGGCCAATTACTGTCGTCAAGGAGCAGGCCGAGGTCGTGGGCGTGATTAATACCTGGACTGAGCTAATGCGTGAGCGCGGAGAGGATGGCGGGATGATTTTGATGTCCTCCAGGTTCACGACTCCCAGCGAGCCCAGGGTGAGCGGATGCTCAGGGTCCGTAATGCTGGAGATTAGGTCGTAGACTTCCTGTTCATCAATTTCCTCGCGCGCTTCTTCGTCGTCGTCATCTGAGGCGCCGCTGTCACTCAGGTCGGACAGGATCTCTGCTGGTGAGGTGGTGCCAGTAAGGCTGGGGTATTGTGGCGCTAGAGCATCGAATATTCCTCGCGGCTTCGCCGTTGAAGGTGTGGAACGACGGCGGGACGGCAAGTCGCTTGGGTTGATGATCGTTGGATTGGCGTTGTCCTTGTCCATATTTGCGGTGGCGCAGAATGTAACAACAGATCCCGGGTGTACGTCGTCTGTAAGTGCGTGAAGGCGAGTCTTGGGAGGTTCTGAATCCTGCGTGCGAGACGGCGCCGGACAGCACGGATCTTTCCGGTGGCGCTGCGCTTGAATGGTGTGAAAGTTTCAAAGGGTCGCTGCTCGGGTCGGAGTCTGGCGACCAGCCAAACACAAAGAAGCCAGCCCGCTGCTCAGGATTGGCAGAGACCACTGACGGGGCCTTCTTGGGCTTCAGGCTTCAGGAGGCGAACAGGACGCGCATTGCAGGTGCATGATTGCCAGATTGCCAGTGCCGTGCGGCGGCTGACAGACATATGTGCGTGTGCGTCTGCTGCAGGTGTAAGGTTGGCACTTCTGCTAGAGAGCCTGGTCAGCGTTGCCGTTGCTTGCACATTGCCTCCAAGCCACGCATTTCGGAGGACCCCACTTCCAGCAGCGTTCTTTAGTCTCGTCTTCTTGTCAGGATGGCTGCACCCGCTCTCACAGACCTTGCACGATGAACAGACAGGACTCTCGACCCTCCCTTATTGTGCTTCAGCACTGAACATTCTTCCGGCCGCCGCATAATAGCACATATATCCTAGCCGGTCGGACGTCCATGTTTCTAGAATGCCTGTCGGCATAGCGGACACTAGGGCTTGGTAACATTCAATACCTCCGATGACTTTCATCATATCCACTTTGGCGTTCTGGCTTCTCATCAGGTAACATCACCGTGTCCAGCTGCTCGTCCGCCCGGATGGAGCACGCTACGAATGCGCCGTCTGCGCCGACGACACATACCAAGCAGTATGTCTTCGTCGACGAGTACAATCGCCACAAGCGCCTGAAGGTTATGCGCGCATGCGATGGCTGCCGGAAACGCAAAATTCGCTGCGATGGAGCGTTGCAGAACGGACCGTGGCCATGTGGCGCCTGCGTTCGACTCAAGCTCAAATGCATACCACCGACTCTGGATCAGGACGATGACCAACAGCAATCTGCGGACAGTGCTACGGGGCAGCAGACATTCTCATTCCAAAATACCACATTCCCTTTGGCAAGTCCAGTAGAAACGACAAAATCAGGCCACAATGGCGCTTCGCAGCCACAGATGGTGCAATGGACGAATAATGCACCTCCACCAATCTCGACGACAGCGCCTACATCTGCACCCTCATTCCAACATGACTATACTCCTACCTCATACGCTCCTCCACGTCCAGCATATCAGCATACTCCCGGAGGACATCCCATAGGCCCGAACTATCCTCGAGAGGAATATTTCCCAGGCGCTCCTCCACCGCCTGCTCACTACCAACAAGGTCCGCATCAGCCGAGTTTCGTGCGTTCGCAGACCGAAGATTCGCGCAGCTCGAGCGGTGACCCGCAAGACATCGAAGCTGGAGTTCGCGAGCTCTCTGAGCAGATGGGAGACCTCAAAATCGACATTACCTCTGCAGCGCCTTATATTACTAAGAAACATCTAGCACCAGATGCTCCAGCGGTCGAAGAATCCGAAGTCGTTCTCCCTCCCTCCGTGATGACGGATTCCATGGTGCGCATTCCTCCGGAGATGATGCCATCAGACGAACGAGCGATGGACTACTTTGGCTACTACTTTGATCACATTCACCCGTACTGCGCCGTTCTGAATCGAGCTCAATTTTACGAGCAATGGCGAACGAACAGGAAAAGCATTTCACCCCTCCTGCTTGAGGCCATGTTTGCTTGTGTTGCGAGGTATCTTGAAGATCCTATCGAATCACGAATGTGGCTGGCCCTTGCCGCAAGACATGAAGAGAGCTTCAAAGATGTTCCGCGACTTGACACGATCCAGGCATTAGTCATTCTCATGAAAGCACGAGAAAGTATCGCGAAGCGAGGTTATTATTACCGTTCATGGATGACTGTCAGATACATGGTGACAATGGCCATTGACCTTGATCTGCATGAGCATCATGATCAACACGCGAGCGGAAGTGGATGTACCTTGCCAAAAACCGAATGCATGTTGAGGACACGAATATGGCAAACATTGTTCATACATGAAATCCTGGTTGGTGCTCCGCTGGGCAGGAGCGACTTTCAGGTGGACATTGGATCTGTAACTTACCACTTACCACTACCATCTAACGATGTTAACGCCTTTGAGCACATGTCTTCTAGGCGGACCACGATCTTTGCGCAGGCCGTGAGGAATATCAAGGAATCAAACAACTTTTGGCAGAATACGAAACGGCACAACAAGAATTGGGCTCTTGATCCGACCTTTGTGCGGCACAACGAAGATCTGCCACAATGGCTGAAGACACTACCGAGTGATTTTCAGCTTCAGTATCCGGAAGACGGCAGCCCTCCATGGCTTGGAGGCGACCACTACGTGGCTAATGTCCACGTATACCACCATCTCGTGGTCATCATGCATCATAGACCACAACTGCAGGCACGACTTGAGAAGGGCGACATGGGCTGGAAAGATCTGCTGGACATCTGTCTCTCAAGCGCATCGCAAATGTGCCGCGTGCAAGAGGCCTTGCACCGCGATTTTGGGTTCCACGGCCTTCAGTTCATGAATCGAGGCGTGAACTTCACGATTTACTGCGTACTGACCTGCATGATGCTCCACTTGGTGAGCACAACTCAGCCCTACACTACCTGCTGAAGCTAATGATCTGACAGGCCGCGATTACATGTCCAGATCCTGTGCTCAACACGCAGGCGAGACTTTACTTCACCAGACATATGCGGATCCTCGAGCATTGCATTCCATCAGCTAACGCGGAAATGCAAGCCCAGATTAATGCTCTGCGCGAAGCATTTAGCGCGGACATCAATCAGCCTTTCGAGCTGAAGGCTACGCTCGGCCTACGCAGTCCAACCATCGAGAACCATCCCACACCCTCCAGTACAAACTCCGGACCGAGCGCCCCACAACTCTTGACCACGCCTGCATGGAACATGGCAGAAGCTGCGTCTGCAAAGAGCATGAACCCGGCCGAAGGGTACGGCGTGCCTTATGACAATGTCGCAGGTCATGGCATGGGCTCCAGACCGCAACTGCCTCACCATAGCAGCAGTTACGAGATATCGCAGCAGTCTGCATATGCACCGCATCTGCATCAGGTGTCTACGGCTCAAACTGGATATGCTTTGGAACCGGTCATCAGCAACGAACAGCACACACCAGCCTGGGATCCCTCTGGCATCTTCAACCAGTGGAACGCAGCCTTTGGAGGAGGTCCGCCGCCTCAAGCTACACCTCCCGATCCTCGCAGCATGCAGCCTACATCGGCGCCAATCCTCCCCAACCAGACCTCGCCAATCAATGCTCAAGGCATGTATGGAGCACAACAGGTGCCGGTGAACGCAAGCCCTGCTGTCATGCCTGACACTACACCGCCTGCAATGCCGATGGTCACTCCGGTGATGTGGCAAGACGCGTTTACGAACGCATATGTCTCTGGACATGGCCAGAAACGATATCGGGAGGCCAGTGTGGATCACTCCGCGTATAGCCAATATCCTAACACAAAGCGGCGAGGTTGAACCATGATCTGAAGACATTCTTTCTGCACCACGGCCATCGGTATCGCAGATGCCGAAGATATCACGCGGAGCTGGACGATGGCCCCGGAACACTCTTCGAATTGACTCGAACGACGATCGAAGATGCCGTGAAACGACTCGAGGGATCTCAGGCAAGGAGAAGCCTGTCAAAACTCCCTAGTCAACACGCCCTGGCTCTGATCATCTTAAGTCTCAGCTGTACCCTTGGCATCGGTTGTCGGGTGTGATGAACGGGGATAGACGGCACACTAGCGAGAATTCCCTCGCGGCTCTTCCGATCTTGGCGGCGCCTCATGAGCTTCGCGCTCATTTCCGCCGTGGAGCTTCTTCACAAGCTTGTTCCAGCATCACGTTCGCCTCTGACGATGCAATGCCCACAGACTTATCAATACAAAAGACCTCGGCGACATCCATAGATTGCTGACGGACGTTCTTCCACAACTGTCTGGATGAGGCGAATACGAGACTCGGCCGCACTGTCCAAGGTCGACGCAGGGTTATGGATACGACCTTGATGTTCTGCTATCTTTCTCTTTCTTCTTGTCCATCTGCTTCGATTATGAGGAATTTGACGAGACACGCGACATGTGTGAACGCGTGCAACTATTCTTACCGATGAGTGTATGAGACACTACGGCTGGCTACACTGTACCACAAAATGCAAATATGAGAGCAATTGATGAAGAAGAATGTTGACGATGTTACAACCTATCCTCTTTTCACTTATGATTCCCAGGTCCGACGAATGCCGATACTTCTATGTTCCTGCCGATCTTCTGCCTCTTAAAGGGTTTCCCAACTCCATATTCTGTGGAGAGAGGTAGCATGCGGGGTTGATTTGGGGGTGCAATGTCACCGTCTGGGGCAGCTCGCACGACAACATGTCTGCAGGCGGAAAAGGTGGCCTTGCGCGCGTCGGCCAATTGAGCTGTAAACCTTTATCCGAAGGTCGATATACCTCGTGGCGAAAGCTTACTTTCTTTCAAGATCTCGCACATCCCTTATCCTCGATCGAACTAGTTTTCTGCTGAAGAGCTCAGGTGGCGAGGCATGAGAATTCGAACATGGGTATATTCAAGAGAAGCAATGCCAATCCCGGCACACAGGAAGAGATTGTTGTAAGCTCTAGTTCAACATCGCCAGAGCGGGTGGATGGTGCCGCAAAAGACATTGAGACCGTACATCATGAGACTGCTTCCATTGGAGAAGATCAGCCACAAAAATGGAAGGTCTCGAAGACTGGCGACGGCGATGCCGCCATGGCTCTTTTCAACTCACCAAGCGAACTCCACGAGCCCATCGATCCGGAAGAAGAGAAGAAACTAGTACGCAAGGTCGACCTCATGATCCTGCCTTACCTCGCTGTCTGCTACGCCTTCTTCTACATCGACAAGACCACACTTTCATACGCAGCGATCTTCGGCATTCGAGAAGATCTTAATCTCGTTGGAACCGAATACTCTTGGCTCAGCAGTATCTTCTACTTCGGCTTCTTAGCATGGGCACTACCCACGAACTTGCTTCTGCAAAGACTCCCAGTCGGAAAATATCTCGGATTCAATATCTTCCTATGGGGCTTCTTCCTCATGCTCCAAGCAGTGGCTAAGAATTTCGCTTCCCTAGCCGCGCTTCGAGCATTCGCCGGAGCCGCAGAAGCCTGCTCAGATCCCGCATTCATGCTCGTAACCGCAATGTGGTACACTCGTCGCCAACAACCAATTCGCATGGGACTCTGGTACACAGCCAATGGTTTCGGCATTGCCTTGGGAGGTCTTCTAGGCTTCGGCATCGGCAATATCAAAGGTTCACTCCCGTCCTGGAAATACGAATTCATAATTATCGGAGCACTCTGCTGCGTTTGGGGAATCGTGATGTTCATCTTCCTTCCAGATTCACCTGTCACGGCGAAAGGTCTCACGCAGAGAGAGAAGCGTATAGCTGTCGAGAGAATGAGGAACGACCAGACTGGTGTCGAAAACAAACATTTTAAGTGGTACCAGGTCCGCGAAGCATTCCTCGATCCAAAACTCTATCTTTTCTTCTTACTCGGAATTGTCTGCAATATCCCCAACGGCGGAATCTCGAATTTCGGTACCATTATCATCAAAGGGTTTGGATTTTCGACTCTGGTCACGACGCTCATGCAGATCCCGTACGGCTTCATCATCGCTGTCAGTATTCTGGTTTGTGTGTACTTGAACGATTATATGTCCCGAAAAGGAAGACAGACAAGATGCTACTTCATCTTGCTGTTTCTGCTGCCGAACATTGCTGGAGCTTTTGGGTTGAGATTCTTGCCTCAAAGTCATCAGGGTGGGAGACTGGCGTGCTATTATTTGACTGGACCGTATAACGCTGCTTTTTGCATGATTCTTTCGATGACGACTGCAAATACTGCTGGACATACGAAGAAGGTTTTGACGAATGGTGTGCTTTTTCTTGGGTACTGCACTGGTAATATCGGTAAGTCAAGTCCAAGTTTCCTCCTTAGTCTATTGACTGACATTCCATAGCTGGACCATTCTTCTACAAGACCAACCAGAGTCCGACATACGAGCTTGGAATCTGGTCGATGATTGTCAGCCATCTCATCGAGTTCGTTGTGGTGATTGTATTGAGGGTGATGTTGGCCCGAGAAAATGCCAGACGTGACAGGATCCAGAGCATGCAGGAAGGAGGCCTTGAGGGTCGAGACCTTGACAGTACAGCGTTCAGCGACATGACTGATCGGGAGAACATGAACTTCCGATACATTTACTAGAAGTAGTGCAGCAACCGATTGGGACGCTCGTAGCATCCTGACATGCAGTTTCTTTGAATAAAGCCCAAGTTACATGAGCGATGCAGATGTCGCCGCGTTGCTGATCTGGCCGATTGGAGGAAGCAGAGCTACTAATGGGAGTTGTATGCTCGATAATTGCACGAACACATGCATTCAGTTCTGCCGCTGCAACGGTGCTTCGCTCCGAACGCGATCTTGTACTTGAGAGCAGTGCCTCCCTCGTCGAGCTGCTATATCTCCTTCCAGCTGTCCTTGATCACATCGACAGGATATGCAAGCGCGAATCGGTCAGATGGACTCCTTGTGACAAGGCGAAGCTAGTTCCTTGGAGCCTCCCATTACGATTTGACCCTCCAGCATCGGCCATACCATCTGCATTCATTTTTCGACTTGTCGTGATGGCAGCATGGCCCAGCAGCTATTGATATGAAGAGCAGTGGGCTTCTCACCAATCTCAGCTCGACCTCTAGGCACACTTTGGCATCTGATTGGCAAACTCCTTCATGCGCTCAATCATCCAACCGGCGGTCTCTTCTTGATCAGATCTTGATCCAAGACGCCCATTAGACCCCAAAAGACACCTCGACTCGGAACTTAGCATAAATTGCACGCAGTTCTCGATTTCCTCGCATATCGCCTGGCACGCTGAGACAGAGTCAACAGGACCATAATCTGAGTTCGCATAATTGTTCCAATGCTCACGGACCGGCCATGCGATCATCTGTGGAACAATGTATTCAGTGAGAATATCTCGATGTCGAAGAAGTCCCATAGTTTTGTCTTTCGCTCGCTGCATCTCAAAATTCCATAAGCCCTGGATGTTCTCTGGAGACATATGGTGATAGCTTATGGGTCGAGCACATAGGAAACTTTCGTTCAAGCCATGATATCCAGCTTCGCCGACGCTATAGCTCATCCACGTCGCGGAAGGATCCACAGTCACGTCCAGACCAGCTGCTTCAAACGCTGTGCCGAGAACAGCATCGCCAGCCCAGTGACCTGCCGTGAATTCTTCCCAGTAGTCCTTTCTCATGCCGTATTCTTTGACGACCTTCTCCAGAGCTGGTTTCGAGACGGTAAACCCTGATCCGCCATAAGCAAAGGTGGCTCCAGTGTAGTTATACCTAAGGCCCAGGTACCACGCATCCTGTGGATCGAAGGTATGGAGGTAATCAAGTAGATTTTGCCACATGAGATACGTGTCCGTTTCCACGAAGACGAACCATTTAAAGCTTTCAGCAGCTCGGGAGAGGGTCAGGTTGAGCATTGGCAAGAACTTCCATTTGTCGAGCTTCCATCCAGGATTGGTCTGCTTGCCGAATTTCTCTGTACCTTTCAAATTTTGAGAGGTCTGATCCGAGCTGCTGAGCTCTTCATCGCGGAGAGCTGAGCGGCCGTCATCTGCAAGTCGGCGCCAGAGTTCGAAATCCGGATGTGTCTCCTTGATGTTGCCCGAGACGTCTTGGAGGACATCGATGATCTGTTGACCTTGGAAGACTTCTTCGTGGTCACTGACAACCAAGTAGTTGGGATAGCATCGAAGCGTTGTCTGGAGATGTACCGGAAACCTATCTGCAAGTTCTGTGGACCCAGCTCTGAGAACGACTAAGACTCCGGAGGCTCCCGGCAAAGTAGGACATGAGAGCTTCCCACGAAATCGAGGTGGGAATCCATAGCTCAGTGGATGCGAGCGGGAGGTTTCTCTCTGCTGACCGGTTGACGAATTCACATTCGAAGACAAATATAGCCAGATGCCAAAGACTACCAACAAGCCATAAATGAGGCGTCGTTGAGTGCGTCGACTCAAGATGCCCCGGGCCATCAACTTGAAATCCAGCGACGAGTGCAAACCGGCCTCTTCGACAGCACCATAGGCAGAATGCGATTAAGCATGGGCGCAAATGATGAGAAGAGTCGGGATGGGATGTGAAAAAAGGACGAAGTGCGTCCTTACTGAGAGATGGCTTCATCTCCTATTCAGAGTTCAACGCTCGGACCACTTACCGGCCAGAACCTTTATCTGATCCGCCCAACACATCATTCGTGCACAAGAACACAAAATCAGCTTAGCTCACGCGTGTAGAAGTGGCTGCGCGGGTGTTTTGAGATGTGAAGACAGCAGAGATGGAAGAACGTGATTGTAAAATGGCGAAGTCTTGGCATTCTATACATTATTGTCCTGACGTTCCAATAGGCAAATATGCCATATACTCTATACGAGATCCATGTTGTCCTCCTGCTTAGACAAATTGAGTTGAAGTGACAGTGACTGTAGTAGATGTGCTACAATACTGTCAGCAAGACCGTGGGCATTCTTCAGGCAATGACTTACGTTGTCAGAGTTGTGACAGACACGACATTGGTAGTTCCAACACTGTTTAGAAAAGATCAGCGCTATTGCTCGAGAAGCAAAGGAATTTACTAACGTTGATGTGGTCAAAGCTGTGGTCGTAGTATCTTCTCTGCGAAACGTTAGCCAGAGCGCAGCGAATCAGTGAAGTTCTTTTACTTACGTGACAGTTGTAAATGCGGTACTGGTAGTGCTTGCACTGTTTCTGGTATCAGCTGTGAACCATCTGCAGACAGACTTGATCTTACGTGACAGCAGCAGTCTCCACGCTGGTAGTTCCAACTCTGCCAATACCGTTAGTCAGGATCGAAAGCCAGAACTGATTCTACTCACGTTGCTGTAGTGGTCGCGGTGCACACGAAGCCATTGCTATCCGGATCATTAGCTGCCTCTTTGTGGCAAAAGATTGAAATGTTCTTACGTAGCGGTCACAGTGGCGGTGACAGTTGACTTCTTTGTGGTGTACACGGTGGATGTCTTGACCTGGCCGACAAACTTCTGTTTTCGGTCGTCAGTGACACGAGCACATCGCGCATCGGGAGACGATTTGGGCTTACCGTCGAGGTCACGTCTGTCTGAATGCACGAGCATCCGACTCCGAAGCATTGCCAGCCGCATCTCATCATGTGTGCTGATGCGGATGCCCATGGCCCGGCTAGAGCATCATATTTGTTCAATTTAGGATCTCGAGCCATCAGCCTAAGGCCTGGGGTCTGGAATACAGTTTGAGTTGCTGTTGCAGTGTTCGTGATCGTTGAAGTCAACGTTGCGGTGGTCAGAGATGTGGACGTCGTGAGGACAGTGGAGGTTGCGGTTGCCAAAGCAGTGGTTGTATCAGTGTCCGTAACAACTGCAGTGGCTACGGCTGTAGAGAAAGCCGTAGTTGTTGTTGCGCTGGTCGTCAGAGATGTCACGGTAGTTGTGGTTGAGCAGGCCGAGGTACTGATCGTTTGCGTTGTCGTCACTGTCGACACGATTGTGGACGTCGTGGTGCTGGCTGGGCGCGTCGAGGTCTTTGTGCAGGTCGGTCCTGGATAGTGAGACTGACAGTATTGCTGAGCTGGAGCGTAATTGGCGAACTGCTGCATTTTTGCATACGGAGCATTTTTGCAGACTCGTGCTCCTCCGCCAGCAACAGCCAACGGGACGAGCGAAAGTAGAATCGAATTGAAGAGCAGCATGATTGCTAGAGAGAATGAAATTGAACGAGAGACGATATTGGGGAAGGAGACGGATGAGGTCTACTGAAGAGTATGTAATGCTCACCTTCTTGGCTTGTTCTACTCGTCGCCTCTACGCACCCAAGTTTTGGTGCCAGTGGGAAAGCATTAGATCCAGGTCGGTGGTAGTAGCTTGGCCCATTTCCCAAAGCATGCGCATGGCGCGGAGTGTCACCAAGTTTGGATTGGGACTAACTGCTGGTCTTCATCGCTACCGTGAGACTGTCATTTTACCCCGGCCGATATCCGCCGGCGTGCCCGGCTTTCAGAGACTACAGTCGAACCTGGCTAAGACGATAGTCCAGTGTGTAGATGGATTTGTCGGCCTAAGGGGCTTATAGGCTGAAAGAGGCAAGCTTTACTGCATTGAGCGACACTCAGGTTCGAGATCTGCTGTAGCCCAGGCTCCACTTCTTCCAGGTTGACGCCTGTCAGCGCCATCGATTCGAACAGTGTTGTCTTTGCGCAGATTCGGCTGTACGTGCTGTCAAGCCGCGAGACCATGTGGCTGGCTGTGTTGCAAGGAGAGCAGGTGAAGAGCTGGCTTGAACACCGGCATTGCATATAATACATGCCAACTTCGCTACCGTACATCTTTCTGGTCTGAACATGAGACGGATCAAAGTCCAAGCGGTCCGGAGCAGCCACTGTCATATGGCACCCTCTCGGGTTCCTCAACTCGTGGCCGCCGCATTCGCAAGTAAAGAAAGGCGTTGGAAGCAAAGTCTGAAGGGCTCGACCAGCAATCTCCACCGACCTCAACAGGCTCAACTCCGGCACCGGCGCGCGGCGCTTCCCGTCGACGGACCGGTGCATCGCTACCAACTTCGTGGTGTTGATCCACATGTCAGTCTCTGGTCTGCGTCGTCACCGAGAAGAAGGTCTGTCCAAGGAGATTTGACGAGATGCAATCGACAGAACCTCAGCAACTGCAGGTCTGCTTGACCTGCACACGAATCGATCGTTTGCCGGTCCTGCTGACAGCATGTACTTCCTGTCCATTGTACTCTTTGGTCTAGCGGTTCCATCCATCTGCCAGCTTCCAACCGAGCAATGGCACTACTCGGCCGAGCGCTGGCAGAATGAAGATCTTCATCACTTCGTTACGGTATGCATCAGCCTTTGACTTTGGCCTAAGGCTGCGAAGAACGATTCAATACGATCAAGCCAACACGATTGCAGAGACCTGACCTTACAGCGCCCAAATGGCACATCATTCAGAACAAGCAAGACCTCACGGAGTCGGGCTATCTGTTCGTCACGCCGTACAGTAATCTTCAGCGCCCTGTGTCTTCGAGCCTGTACAGCGGCTATCAGATTGGACCGCATATCTATTCTTCTGACGGAGTGAGGCACTCTTTACTGATGCAAAGCGGCTCCGGATACGAGACAACTGACACATCAGCGTCTAGGAACTGGTATGGAGCGGAGCCCATCTCTTTCCTGGTCTGACCACTTTCGATTTTAAGGTCGCCCATTTGAACAGCACGTCGCATCTGACGTTTGCAGTTGGCCACGGACCATCAAATACACAGTACAGTGGGGGATTCAATATAATCTTGAATTCTTCATATCATGTGGTTGGGTCTCATTCACCTACTGATGGTAACGATGTGGATTTACATGAGTTCACTATTTTGAGCGATAGCAAGTCTGCGCTCGTTACCAGACAGAAAGCGGAGGCTGTCACCTACCATGATACAGGAACCGGCGAGCCCTGGAGTCACCTAATGTTGCAAAATGGTGTTGAAGAATACGACATATACACCGGGCGAACAATTTTCGAATGGTGGGCCCACGACCACATTTCACCAAGTGAGTCAACCTTTGACGCAACGAAGCAGGGCGATGGTTTGCCGTGGGACTGGTACCACATCAGTAGCATCGACAAGGACGATCAAGGCGACTATCTAGTTTCTGTACGTCACATCGATGCTATCTATCTCGTCAGCGGCAGCACAGGCAAAATAATATGGCAACTGGGCGGAAAGCAGTCTTCTTTCAAGCTTGAAGGATTTCACTTTTCCTCAGCTCTATCATTCGGTCGACAGCACGATGCTCGAATCAGGCTACGCAATAGTACGGTCACCGTTGTATCGATCTTTAATAACGCCGCGGACGAAAATAGCGTCGACGAAGATGATGAGCCCTCGTCTTTGTTGGACTTGGCTCTATATACTGCCCACTCGCCTATGATAGCCAGAGTCATCCGCCACATTCCCCGGCCGGATCGAGGCAGGACCACGAGCGGTGGAAATTACCAGTACTTGCCAGACGGCAATGTGCTGGGTGGTTGGGGTGACAATGCTTACATTACTGAGCATTCGCCATCTGGTAAAGTCGTGTACGAGGCTTCGTTCATGTCAACAAGGTTCCTCAACTACCGCGCATACAAATTTCCATGGATAGGCCGGCCTTCGGACACGCCGATCGTCAAGGCTCTGGCCTCCACGACGAAGAGGCGCGATCTTACGACCATTTTCTACGTCAGCTGGAATGGCGCAACGGAAGTATCGAAGTGGAACTTTTACTCGGCCGACTTCGGCGATTTCGACGTACGAAGGCTTGGAAGTGCAACCAAGACTGGGTTCGAGACTTCCTACGTGGCCAGAGGGCATCACGCAATTGTGTTCGCAGAAGCAATAGACGACGAGGGGATCAGTTTGTCCAACTCCACCTTAGTGAACACAGAGCTTCCACTCTCATGGCACATGGCCGATTTCGAAGATCATGACACTGAGGACTTCTCGCATGATCCCGATACTCCGCAACATAGTTACTACAAGACGGTACCATTTGGAGTGATGGTTGTCGTGGTGTTAGTGCTGTATTCAAGGAAGCTGTCTCTCCAACGCATGCTGCGAAAAGCTTCGCGGTATCTGCAGCAGGGAAAACGAGCCAAAGACGATGACAGGGACATCATGAGTTTCACGGAAGCTAGAACAGGCAGTTTTGCTCAAGGCACAGGCTTTCAGCGATGAGTGTCCTCGAATCTACATTAGTTCATCGCTCTCCTCTAAGCTGCTCGCCCTTTGAGGCCTTCTTGAGCATTACCATCTGCGTCATGTCCCGGCTTTTCCGCGGATACCTCATATGTTGGCTAATCCGCAATCGAGCACATTAAGCTTCGATTTTCGCACATAGTAAGGATTCAAGTCGGGATCTCATGTTTCTGGAGCGGTCAAGCAAGCTTGCTCGGAACGCCGGACCTCTTGGCCTTCTTGGACCGCAGCGACAATTATGCAGTAGCCGATTTGCACTGTGTCTTTCGGTACCTCGATGACTGTCTCAAACCCGGACGCAGCTGCTCGCCCAATCCGAGTCAATGTTTCTGTTTTACTAACCACATAGACACTCCAATGCGTTACTTCTGTCGCGCCATTCCAGCTGACATGCAGGTTTAGCTGGCCATCTTCATCCCAATCGACGACCAGGGATGGCCCCCAAGCGGCAGGTGTCGCTTTCCACTTCGACTTGAAGGCTCGATACGAGCGTGCATAGCCATCATACCCAAAACGCACTTCCAAGCGTACATCGCTGATGTTGTTCGAAGGACCATATTCACGAATAATTGGAGCACTGCCGCATGCTATCAGCTGGTTTCCATTGCCCAGAGCAGCTTCATAGTTGCCTTGAGCGTCACAAAACATGTTTTCGGGAGGCTCCAGGCTTTTGAGCAAGACTGGTGGAGCTGTGATGTCGGGAGCGAGCGATACATTGAACAATAGGCCTCGAGATGAGACGGAGCCGCTGTCAAAGCGTACGTTGTGGTTGTCGAAGAGGCTCAAAAGGAAGCCTGTTTCGGTGACATTGTGCGCACGGGCATGATGTTGCCAGCTGAAACGAGCATCTACGTCTGGCCAGCTGAGAGACGGATCCTCACGAGCGCCGTCGATTCCCCATATTACCTTCCCGGTCTCTCGAGAAATCAGATAGCAGGCCCATGTATGCCGCCCGCTGACAAGGTATGCATCTCCGACAGCTTGTACTGAGTTGATGTGGAAAAAGTCATAGCCAAGTTCTCGGGTTCCGTCGCTCAAGTAGCAAGGGAAGGGCAGTTTGGACTTGGTATAATCGAGGTGCTCAAGCGCACTCCAGCTGAAGACAACGTTGTTTGTCCGAATGTCAATTTCGAAGAAGAGACTGTCCGCAACGAAGCCTTTACCTGGCCCGCCAAGTGCCGTTAGATCACGTTCCGTCATGTTGTACGCCGTGACTAGGACAGTCCCTCTTGCGGTCATCTGCTGTTCATGAAAGTCGATCATCCCAGCCCTCCGCCCGCTAATACTGGGAACGATTTCGGCGGCAAGTGTGACCCGAGATTGTTTGTATTCACTGTCCATAATGATCAATTCGCCGTATGAGTGCCCAAGAACCAAATTGCCATGCCAGACAGAGAGGTACATAGATCCGTTGATATTTTGAGGCTGGAGATTATTAAAGGTGCCATTGACGTCGTCCGATCTCGGATAGCTGAAGACAAGATCATTGTCAAGACTCATGATGACCGGAAGATCTTGTGCGATCCATATATGAGGGTCAGCCTTTGGCACCATGAATAGAAAACCTTCGGCCACTTCTCCGCCGTACTCCGTGATGTCGAGAAAGGGTGGCTTGTATGGAGAGGACTTGTACACTCGATACGGCCAAGACCCTGGTGTTTCAGGATGCGCTATATTGAAATATGCGTAGGATGGGAACAATGCCTCCCCTGGGGCCAAGGAGCTAATCTTCACGGTTGGTTGTAGCCAGTTGCCACAAGTGTTGAAGACGATGAAAGCAAGCATCGCCGACCATATCAGTCTCAACAGCCATTTGCGACAAGCCATTGTGTTGATACAGTAGTGCAAGTGCTCCAGTGGTGTGCTCGTAAAGCGGCGGACAGCATTGTACGGACCTGATTCGCAAGTTTTCTCGGGGCAATCGAGAGAGGCTTTTTTTCAGTCCAATTGGATAGACAAGCACACCGTCGGTAATGCTCAATCGAGTCAGTCTGCTCCGCTTTGGGCCAGGTTATGTGTTGTTGAGTGACTGTCTGATCGACGTGTGCTGCCACGAATCTGTTTGTAGGCCTTCCGGCCGCGCATTGCTCTAACATTGTTCATGCAGTCCCTTGCCAAGCAGAAGAGGCTGACGAAACTACACACGAAAGGTGGCAGAGTGGCTGCATTGATTAGGTCCTAGTCGGTTAGAGCCGCTTCATGTCTCCTGGGCGGCCCCACTTGGCGTAGAATTATGAGATTGCACCGTACCACGGAAGAGCTCCCAATCATACTGTTCCGGGCAAAGTTCTCTCCAACTCAAGTGCGTACCATCAGGCAAAAATGCTCCATTGACGGGTGATTCAGACGTGCTGTGCTTTTCACTCTCACCAGAGCCTTGTATCTTGTCCAAAAGCATTGATGCATAGGGTTGCATCCATGTGTCCTCCCACTTGAGGATGCGATCAATTTTGGCACCATTGTGGTGGATCATGACCGGTATCGTATTGAAGCAAAGATTCGTCAGAAGTGGTACCTCCTCCCACTTGACGCCTGGCACAGGCGGAGTACTGCTTTGGATATCATGCGGCATCGTGCCGTCGACTCTGTACGAGCAGTCGAACATCTGGTGCCGATTCTGGAGTTGTGCGGCGACGCTCTCGCCATGGCGAAGGTAGTGAAGGTCTCCATCAGAGTTGATCGTTTGCTGCACGAGTTCCGAGAAATAGTCCACTCCCATGCCGAATTCGTCGGGCCTGCCATCCTTGTGTTCCATCGGTTGATGCACGAAACTGGGGCTCAATAGGTCTTCAATGTCTATCCCATCGATGCGTGTGCCTTTGATTTGTGATTGTCCTCGTAGACGTTGAGACCAGGTCAGGTGTCTTCGTCTCATGACCTCGCGCTGGAATTCTTGCTCGCCAAGCAGAGTATTGAAAATGCTCTGATCACTTCCTGAGTAAAGAAGATCCGACAAGAGGCTGCCATTGTCCCACTCATCGACACCGATCGATTCGGTCTTCTCGGATGCCCTTTGGAACATTCGACGCATGTCAGCTACTCGTCCGATCATCCACCTGTGCCGGCATTAGAAGACGGGATCTTGATGTGATCATAGTTGAACTCACCCTGCACACAAGAAGCGCGGTCTGAAGCTGCTGAACATATTCCTCCCCAATGTCGTATCAGTGTTACTTCCATATATGTCTCTTGGTACAGGAGAATCTGGTATGGGGTAGCAAGCCACAGTCTGTAGCTGATTCGGCGTACAGCGTTTGCTGGCACCGAAGATGATACTTTGCGTTATATGTTCGGCCTTCGCGGCATTACCTAGACGAGAGGCAAGCCTTCGATTTGCAGCAGCATTGATCGCGTGGTATCGACTTATCAGTACCTCAGGTGGCAACTGGAACCAGACGTCTTGAGCCTGTTAGCACGGAGGAGGCGTAGAAAACCAAAGGAGCTCGCTGGGACCTACCGTATGCGTCTATGACCAGAAGCAGATCATCATCTGAGGCTGCACCCAAGCCCTGCAAGTAATCACGTACTCCATAGATTTTGGCTATGTGACTCCCTCCGCCCATGAAGCGGTCTGTAGATTCTATCAGGATCGAGGGGAAATGAGCAGCCTGTGGGGGATCCTACCATCGTGATACGTCCCATTCCAGGCGAGCAAGGTTGGAGCAGGATAAGAAAGCATGGACCCGGTCAAGATCGTCTTGCAAAGGTCTACTGAGCTCTGTGTGGCTGGCATAAGCATATGAAGTTTCTGCTTTCCATGTCGCGGAAGCGCATGCTGGTTGTCGGTGAGGACTGATTGCCATGATGTTGTTCGATGCTAGCAGGATCTATTAGTTCTGAAATCAGGCTGCGTGCTTTTAGCAAACATACAAAAGTTCGCGATCGAAGCGTCGAAAAGGTGAGAAATATAAGGCATGTTACTATCAGCCAGAGAAGTGGCCTTCTATGTGGCCTCATAGTATTGACAACCGCAATCCAGACTCCGTCAATCTGGCTTATGCCTTCCGCAGTCACGGCTTAGGGACCGCACGCGATTCTCCAGCCCGGAGACCTGTGGATGCAGTTCACAATGAGCCATAGTGCGAGAGCGTGGCATTATCGTGTTGCCGGTACTTGAGAGGTGGAGCGGAGACAACCCCTTCTCGATGGGCGCTGCCAAGGCCCCTAGGCGCGGCCCGCGAGACCCCAGTCGATCGAGACACTCACCAGGTTCTTAGTCTCAGGGGACGCTCAGACCACCTCTCGAAGCGAGCTAATCAAGCGCTCCGCGTGGCTCCCTTCTAGAGGAGGTCTGAGGAAACAACGGGCATCTTTGTAGGATACATCTTAGCTTTACGCCTATTTTTGCGTGTCGTAGAATCTAGCTATATTCTTAAAAATTTTCCCCTCGACGGCGAGTACTCGACGACGCGTCCCTTTATTTAAATTTTAAAAATATGACTTTTTTCGCTTTATTCGTCTCTCGGACCGCTAACTTTTAGATTTAAAATATCTAAAC
>KZ107757.1:50613-128891 GCA_000504365.2 Pseudocercospora pini-densiflorae CBS 125139 | reverse complement strand
TACTAAATTTAGTAACTACGACTAGGTAGCCTTTATTTCTTAGATTATACTAAAAATAGCGCGTTTTAAAATAGAGCTAGAAATATAGAGTATTTACTCTATACTACTACTCGATAACGCTCCTATATACTATATATGCGCTAGTTAATAAGCGTTAGAATAGGCTAATATTAGATTCTTAGCGCTACCTTCTAATTTACTAGATCTTAATCCTATCGAGTATATTTAGGTATAGATTAAGAATAAACTTCGGCGTATATATTAGATTAAAATAGTCGCGTAGCTAGATTAGGAGATAGAGTAGTTATAGTAGGAGCTACTAGATTACGTACTTAAAAATATAATAGATTCGATGCGTAAGCGTTGCGAAGCTGTTATTCAAAATAAGGGGTACCTAACCAAATATTAGCTAGAATTAGTTTAGCCGTTAGCGGGGCGTTGACGCCCCGCACTAGCGCAATGCACGGACCTGGCCACTTCAAAAAACAGCACTGTACAGGGGAAGCTCTCACGCATCTCGCTGCCCAGCTCACATGCATCTATCGCATGTGATCTCGGCTCTCTCACTGGCAATCTGAGCTACGCAGATCGATCGAGAGATACTGAGCAGATGTAGTACAATTATCTACAGCCACGTCGCCGCCCCCAGGAGCCACATCGCCTCACAAGCGGCCTGCCACTGCTACACATCACTGCCACACACGATGGAGGGAATATTGGCGGCCCACGAGGCACAGGAGAAGAAGGGAAACCTGCGAAAGACCATAACTGACGTCCAGGCTCTGATAGACCTCCTCCAGAGTACACGCGATGCCGTCGACTCCGACCCCTCCAAGGCCCCTCTGCATATGGCCAAGCTGCAGAATCCCGTGAAGCAGTCGTTTAGCAAGCTTGAGGATGACTTGAAGGAGGTCAACAAGGGCATGAATCAGTATCAGAAGGCACTCAAGGATAAGTTCAAGAGTGCTGCTCTGCCGACTGCCGGAAATGATGCGCTATCCAGCCAGCCGAACCTGATCAACCGAGCAATTGCTATGCACCTGCTTCGGGAAGGGAAGTTCACTGTTGCCAAGACCTTCGTGAAAGAGGTAGCCGCGGAACAGAATGCAAACAATGAAGAGGCACAGGATGGCGTGGGAAGGAGCTGGATCACAGATCTGGCAGATACAGATGACCTGATGACCGATGGACTGGAAGCTGTCGCCCAGGGAGAATTGGAGAAGAGCGGGTTGCAGAGGAAATTCGCGGACATGTACCACGTATTGGATGCATTACGGGATCAGCACAATCTGGAGCCGGCGATAGAATGGGCGAGACAGCACAGCTATGAGTTGGAGAACCGCGGCTCAAACTTGGAGTTCGAACTGAGCAGGCTCAAGTTCGTAGAGCTGTACACGAGCACTTCTTCCGACATGACAGATGATGAGCCAGATCCATTCAGCGGACCATTGCGGGCGCTAGAGTACGCACGAAGCACGTTTCCGACCTTCAGCAACAGATACGCACGCGAGACGTCGTCGTTACTGGGATCCCTCCCATTCTCAGAGAATTTAGCGACATCGCCTTACAACACATTCTTCAGCAGTCCTACCTCGTACGAAGAAGCTTCTGCATCCTTCACGCGAGAGTTCTGTGGCATGCTCGGTCTTTCGTCACAGTCGCCGCTGTACACCGCAGTGACAGCAGGTGGCATTGCACTACCGGTACTGGAGAAGGTGGAAAGGGTCATGGCGCAGGCTAGAGGGCAGTGGACGTCTGTGAACGAGTTACCAGTCGAGACACCTCTACCACCAGGCTTCGCTTTCCATTCAATCTTCGTATGTCCCGTGTCAAAGGATCAGGCAACTGATGCAAACCCGCCGATGATGCTGCCTTGCGGACATGTCATCGCAAAGGAAAGTCTGGAGATGCATAGCAAAGGCAAGAGCAGGATGAAATGTCCTTACTGTCCAAACGAGAGCCATCCCAAAGAAGCGAAGAGGGTGTACATATGAAAAGCACGAAGTCAAGAAGAGCATTATATTTGCTACGAAGAGCTTATATGAACCGATATGACATGAACTTTGGACTGATCGAGACCTCAAAGTCTTGGTCGCGTACCTCATTGGAATGAACTCACGAGCCCTGTTTGGAGGTTTGGAACTCCATCACCTGTGCCATGAACGAGATGAAAAGCATCACATTCCATCACCCGCCGTCTCGGTCACCTTCAAGATCGGTCCCTTCAATACAAGCTTAAGCTCCGCAGACCGTCAATTCGCGGCACCACAACAAAGCCCGGCTGAGCAAGACTAGCATCCTCTTCAGGCATGTCAAACCTCAATACCATAACAAAGAAGCGCCGCAATCTTGAAAATCTCCGCGAGCACGAAATCCCCATGCACTCCAACCCTCAATTACCATAACGAAAGAGCGCCGCAATTTTAGCGATCTCAGCAAGCGTGAAACCCTGGAAATTCTCCCGACCAGCAACAGCAGACTTGGCCGTAGCAACAGCATACTTCGCAGCATCACGAATATCGATGACATTGAAAAACATGCCAGTGCGTGTCGAAAAGGCACCAATCTCAAGAGTGTTCCGAAGACCTGACCGGACATCGAAGCTGATATTCAGCTTGCAGATGGAGGTGTTCAGCAGACTGGTGTTGAGGCGATAGGCGACTCTAGGCATATCTCTACCGTGGAATACCACTATAGAAATATTGCGGAGGATCACGGAGCCTGGAACACTTCCTAGTAAGTGCTTGACGCGTGGGAGCAGGAAAATTTGGCCTGAGTTCTGTGTCACTCGGTCGCTGAGGGCAAAGTGGACGAATGGAAATCGGACTGCAGCGCGGTTCTCGAAGTTCGCGCCGATGAGGATGTTGATGTGTGCTTCTGCCAAAAAGAGCGGCACAAATTCCTCGCGGATCTGTCGGCAAGTGTTGGCGAGTGGTGGGAGACGGAGCTGATTAAGAATGATTGGCTCGGTGTTACCGGCGACGATGTAGCTGTAAATGCGGTTTCAAAATTCGGGTGGGAGTTTGAGAAAGCCGTTTGCAGACTGATCATCGGTGGGAGCGCTCGAGGATGCCATGTTGCTGCACGTATCTGATGAGCGACGATCAACTGAGAAGAGGGATGAAAGCACTCTCAAATTCTGGCGCTACAGGGCTTGCAATAGAGTATTCACCTGTGCGTGTTTCCACTTGCACATTCTGTCCAGTGCTGAGCTGGACAAAGAAAGCATAGGTGCAGCGACAAATCGACATATGGAACAGACAAAGGCATTGTTGATCGGGCATCCACTCTGATGCCCGGCAAAATGAAAAGTGAAAAATGAAGTGGGCAACGAGAACAACCAGTAAACAGAGCTGAGCCAGCTAGAAATAAACGAAGCCACATTGCTCATCATCTTAAGATGAACTTCTCTCCAGCTACTGCTTGGACCACGATGCCCTACTTCGGGTGAGATCGAAGTTAGAGGCTCTCTCAACTTGATTGATGTTGAGGATACTCTAAAGGCTGTTCTCCGATTTGCAAAGTCGAGTTTCTCCGCTGTTGAGTTCGAGGGATTTAGTATGGTGCATTTGAACAGTATTGCGGCGTTGCTCTAGAGGATTTTTGAACCTCCATGCTGTCTTGACTGTTGCAATGTCAGCATCCTCGTTGTGATTAGGGTAGTCACCAAAGCTGGTGGATGTTGTTGCTAGTGAAGTTATTGCGTGGCCGTCGATTGAAACTACCATTGAGCGTTGAAAGCCGCTGTGTTGCAAGAGCGAAAGGCAGAGTATAGTTGGGAACTGGGCTTTGCATTTATCTATGAAGAGAGCTCTTATACCATGATAATTTAGACGTTAGGCTTCTTCGTCTCTTGAACCAGTTCCACTAACTTCTTCGACCGAAGCTTTACTTCCTCTTGAACATCTTGTTCGCAGAAGTGTCGCAATAGCCATAAGGACGACAATTATCACAATAATCATAAATAGGATTACCTTGAAAGTCTCCCTCAACCAAGCCATCGCATGACTTCTTCGAGTTGCAGGTGATAGAACAAGTCTCAAAACTTCCGATGAATGGGATAACCACCTTGTAACTATTGCAACATGGGTAAGGAAAGTCTCCATCAGAGTCGCACTATTGATGGTCAGCAGAGTCGTAGTATCAAGCGGAGAGCTTACCTGAAATCTGTCGTCGTCCGGGTCATACTCATCAGAAGAGCACGCGCTACCAAACTTTTTTCCCTTGTGTTTGCTGTCTTTGGTCGATGCGAGCTTGCTTTCACCGAGGCTACTACCCTTTTCCTGGACCACGGCCTTGTTCTTGATGAATTTCTCGGTGGCTAGCTTGATCTTTTTCTCCTGCGCCTCGGTTGGCTTCTTGGGTGGCTTCTTGTCCTGTACAGCAGCGGCTTCGCCAAGAGCGAGAAGAGTTGTGAGGAGGAGGAACTTGATGGCAACCATTTTGACGGAGTAGCGATTGTATTGTTCGAATTGTTGTGTTCTGTGATGCTTCAAAGGCCTGATGCGCTGATGATCAGATTCATTCCATTGACCGAGTATATATATGCGTTCTCGGGGCTACCGTCAGGCTATTGATCTGCTGATTTCTATGATTTTGGTTCAGCGCAGACACGATGGGTCCTGGGTGACCAAGTTTGAGAAGCATCAGAGGGCTATGGATTTTTGAGCAAAGCCCACGTCTGTGCCAATGAGGATCGACTGCAGCTGCTGTAGAGCCTGCGAGGCCAGCAGTGTCCGTTCTGGATATGGGCATTGCGGTGATGAGGTCGTGTCAACATTTGATGTGGTCAGCCAGAGGAGAATCAGTCTTTCTTGGCCCGAAATATCAAGCATTGAAGATTTCTCGTGCCTGTAGAAGCTTGAGGTAAAAGCTTGAAGTGTGTCCTAAAATTGGGTAGCCATCTTTCGAGGAAGAAACTCCTGAGGCTGACTGTAGTATAGCCATGGTCGTCGGGCTTTCGCAACTGCCATCAGTACTGATCTTCGCGTGGTCGGGAGGCTGCATGAAATCATAGCGAGTGATGTATCTTTGCTGTAGTAACAGACAGTCAAAAGTGGGCAGGATGGCACGAGTTTCTTGTGCGGGTCCTGAAGCACATTGAGGCTACGGAGATACGAGGAACGAGTACGGAGAGCTGCAAAGGTGGATGAAGCCTCTTCGCGAGACGTGCGTGAACTGCTGGCCAAAGCACGCCTGTTCACGTGCCTCACGTGTCGTGGTTCTATCCTTGAGTCGCTGGTGCAGCGCGAGTGCCTGGAGCAGTCCGGTATTTCAGAACTTGTCGGTAGCAGAAGGCCTGCTAGAAACCGCGATGGCCGCCATAAGCCCAGCCCAGGCCACCTGCGAGAGGACGAACTTTCCTGGATGAGGTCGTGACAGTAATACACCCAAAGGCAAACTCTGTTGTTGCCGGCTCTGTGGGAGTAGTACGAGTACGGGTCTAAGCCGCGGCCAGCGGCTCAGGCATGACAGCTATGCTCTCTCACCTTTTGTCCAAGTTATGCTAACAAGACCATCTCTTTGCACATCACGCCATGTCGTAGCAGTCCGGATCCGAAGTCCTTGTGTTCTGGTACCTGGGAAGGTTCGCTCGGAGGTCCAGCCACGAAGCCGACTTCGTATCGTAAGAGGAAAGAGGAATGGATGGCAGTAAGCAACAATGTTATCAGGTCTGACTGGCAATTATGGGATATAGGACCATGTGTTGTCGCGCCGAGTCCTCCTGCCTCGAGATCGCTGCCGCCAAGCTTGGCACGTTCAAGGGTCTGCGCACCTGTTCCAACTTCATATCCTCTTACTCGGACATAGTCAAGGCTGAGACACCACTGCGCAGTTCTGAATACACCACCTCCTCGACAGTACAGCTACACATAGCCACGGCTTACGAATGACCAAAAGCGCCCCGTCCGAATTCACTGCTTCCGAGCCATCCGAGCCACATGCGTGTTAGTCCACCTCAGTACGATATTGCTACGTAGGCTCTATTCCACGATCGCAACAAGCTCTTAGGATGACAAGACCCGCGCCTCACTTGACAATCTGTCAGAGAGTGGGAACGGAGCGGTAGCGATGCAGTAAGGCCGAAGTGGACATTCAGATGGCACCGACTATTCTGCATGGCCAGGTCAGTCACCCAAGACAAGCAAGAATGCGGCAGAAGACCGCAACAGAGGACAGCCTGGCTTTGTGACAAGTACCAAGCAGGATTCGGGCTCGGAAGTCTCTCCAAAAGCGACAATATCATGTCCTGAAGAGGAGCATATGTTCGACTTCACCTGCGAGGACACGCACTTCCGAAACTTAGACTCTACTCTGAATTTCCGGATCATTGATCACAAGCTCGGGATAAGACCGCTGCTCTTTGCCTCAGATGGAGAAAGCCTCGATGTTATATTTCCGAGCATATATGGACGCGCAATGCAAGCATGCGATCAGGGCCTCAATACCGATCCTGCATGCTCGAGAGCTCAGTAGGCTCTTCTAGGACATTGCTGCGGAAATGGTCTGGGTGATATATGGCACACTTCTCACTTTGCTCAGACTTCGTTCTCAGCCTTAGCCCGAATCGATGCATGGCCGCCCTGTGAAGCAGCCAAAAGTACCCGTCTTCTGAGCTGTATATTCAGGTGATTGCAGAGAGGCTGGAGCTACTTCTCTCGGGACATGCAGATCCAGGAATCGTACAATTGCGGTATGTCAGGAAGTCGACGATTGAAGGTGCTGGACCGCCAGACTTGAGCTCGGCTAGGTCTGCACAGCAGTTGTGTGAACTACCAGCGCCTCGATCTGTGGTCCTGTCATGCGATATGCTCCTAAAGATACCTCACTCTGCAGTCTCTTCGAGATAGTGATGAGAATTTCGCTTCCATGATCATGACAGCTCGGATATTGCTTGCCGTCTTCTGGTTCGCCGCGTCACTCAGCTACCGGGCAGAGATTGTCCCTACGCAGTGGTACTAGAAGCCTCCTCTTTCCCTTTACCTTGGACCAAGATTCCGGCCTAGAGGTTCTGAGACAGAAATTCGTGATTGTTCCAGCGTTTGGCGACCACAAATCGCCCGGTAGAGGCTCAAAGTGCTGGTGGCGCTGGCAAGGCGTCTTCCATCGGAAAAGGCATCGTTCCTCGCGCTCCTATCTCGTAGCGGCCGAGGTATGCCCCAGTCGGTGTCTTTGAGATGGCTCTCGCGCATCTCGTTCTCAAGCCGTTGTAGCACCGTATGCATGACATGCGGTCTGGTTATCCGCCGCCTCCTCCAGCTCCCAGGAGACGTGACCCTTCTCAGCGGCATGAGGGTTGTCTTTCTCTCGAATTGGATCAGTCGCCGGACGCAGAAGGTGTGTGGGCCTTGATTGGTAGTTGACTTCAAGTTTGGGCGGCCACGATCGCCTGGCTAGGCTCATGGTGCTCATCGCTCACGTTGACTGTCGCTGCCGAGGGGGCGGAGTCACACCCTCATCCGCTGTCTCGTAGCGGTCGGTCTGCCCATTGTCAGTGATGTTGGCATTTTATGCTGTGGCTGCTGCGCTGTCTTCGGAGCTGCTCCTAATTGTCCTGGTGGTGAGGAGAGTTTCAATGGCAGTGCCCATCGGAGGCCAGCTGATGGCCATACACGACTAACCGAAAGAGAACAGGGAGTCGAAATGGCAGGCTATCATCGCCAATGTCAGTATATGACTGTGAGCCAGCTACCAATTCGCGCTGATGGCCATCCACACGCACTTTGGAATTGAGGCAGCGCACAACAGCAACAACAACGACGACACGGACACGCACTGCAAGCACAGCAAACACGAGACTCTTCTCCAAGCAGCCGCAGCAAGCGACAACGAGATGAAAAGATTGGATGTATGACCTCTGTGCATGACCGTTACCCACGAGACACAGTAGTCACCCAGAGGTGGCTCAAAGGTCGGGCACGATCTTCGCAGGGAAAGGTCACAGTGGATTGAATACCTCCTCAATCTACGTGCTGTGTACAGGTCAGTGCCAAATAGCTGGGCAATGCCTGCTTGTAGCACGATCTGAGCTTGTTCGTCTTTCTTTGGAGCCCTCTGGTCTAGGACCAAAGCTCGAGAACGACTGACGGAAACTTGGAAAAAGGAAAGAAGTTTGAGCACGAAGAATTTGCTTTTGACCTCCGGGGCGCTTGGGCCATGCGAGAGCAGGACCACGATGTGCAGCCAGTATGAGTGGTACTCAAGCGGAGTCCTCCGCAGCGGCGATAGCAAGCTTAGGCGCCGATGCTTTATGTTCTGGCCGTGACTTCTGTCGATTGCTCGATTCAACCACCGCAGAGACCCTCATGCGGACAGCGTTACGGGCCTTGTTCAGACGAGGAGAAAGGAGGCGCTCAGAGTAGGAGTTCCAGTCCAATAATGTGCTTGCGCCGATAGTATAGCTGACAGGAAAGTTGTCCTTGACCCGATTTGCCATGCTCATAGGTGAGGAAGTGCACGCATCGACGGAGCCTCTGGCTGACATGAACGTCTCGCGGACACTTACAGGTACATTTCGCATGTCGACCGAGACCAGCAAACCCTTCAATGGCATCAGCGAGCACATCGCACATCGCATTTCAGACGAAAAGGCAGCCGCTCCATCGTTTCATGCGCGAATGGCTCTTGCAATCTTCCGCATACGTATGATCGATGTGTTGCATTGACACTCAATTGACCTCGAAGTGTCAATCCCCTGCGAGACTTGCGGCAACTCATCTACGGCGTATCCCTCCATGCCCTTCCACGTCGAACACTATCAGTCACGAATGCACCCGAATGCACGCGCCCCATTCTTCAATGAAGCCCAGTGCTTGTCGTTGAACGAGACACGGCCAGCGTACTGTCTGACGGCAATACGTATGCCGGAAACGGGTCAACCGATGCACAAATTGGGGCCTGGATCTCTTTAGATACGTTCAGCGCGGCGGCTCTGCGTGTGGCCTCTCTTAGATGGATGGTTGAATTCATATATCTTTTCCACTCGCAGCATCTCCCGTCACAAAGACCAGGATTACGATAAGATACTGTTGCATCCCTGTCAGCTATTCGATACCAAAGCGCAGCCAGAGCGAGCAAGAGAAAAGTCCGACCCACTCCGATCGTGAAGGCAACCGCGACCATCAACTACCATCCAGAACTTCGTATCTGGTTAGAGATCAGGTGTTGCTGTTGTTGCCAACATCTAAAACCTCCAACTAAAGTGATCAGTAAGACCAGCGAGATGGACACCAATCCGAGCGGTTTGCAAGACGAAAGAGCTCAGACACTGAAGGGCTGGACGATAAAAGATATGCAGGTACGCGAAAGAGTTGCGTGACAAGTATACCCAAGTGTGAGAACTTGATTGAGGTCCGTACTCATGCCAGGTACGTCGGTTCCAAAGCTTGGAATGGGAAATGCTATCACTTTGTTGCGGCAGAGGACCTTGAGATATGTCATGTCGGCTGACTGACCATGGAAGTCTCTACACTTGTGAGAATCGACTTCAGGAGCAACATGAAGGTGCCACCATCAAGGTCTTTTCGCAGCCGTGGTAGGCGTAGTCACAGCGAATCCTGGACAATTCAAGTGATCCATTTCGATAGTTCCAGCTTCAACCGAGACCGGCGGTAATGACTCGTGATTTTGGCTCATCACAGGCGGACAGAATTCTGGCGACAGTACTTGATCTGCTCAGTGCGTTCATTGTCAAACGATGTGTAGTGACGACAAGCTTCTGTCGCCGGCGCTCTCGGAATCAGTGCCGAATTGACTTCGATACTTGGCGGAATCTGAATTCGCGTTGCCGGCCGACCCAGGTCAATTCTTTCTCAGAGGTTCGCTCGGCCGCCTATCAATTCAAGCGACGAAGTCACCAGTAACGCCTCTGGCTACCGTTAGATTACCGTCATCGGCGCCGTTGAATGTGCAGATCGACGTATTTACTACGCACAACGCCTTGATCCTTCTCACTAGACAGTAGAGGTGGCAGCCGATTAGACTCGGAGCTCAGTCCGACACACTACTCTTCGTCCGACACATTACTCTTTGTCCGATACGCTACTCTTCGTCCGACGCACTGCTCTTGCTTCCACATCCAACTGAGCTAACACCGCATCCTGCAGGCGGAGATTCGTGCGGATGCTTACTACACCGCTAGGGTGACCGTAACGTTTGCGGAATTGCACATCACGGGCTTCGTTCAAGCATCACCGGAATGATTGGCTTGATCATTGACCCAAGACCAAACGTCTCAGATGTATGCTAACATGATCGGTGGAGGGCTCTATTCCAAACATTCCCGCGGGCCTTCCGCCCTTCGTACCGTTTCGTCATGGGAGCATCATGCTTCCACTTTGAGGTCACTGTGCTGATAGAGCATGCTGGGCATTAACATATATCGAATGGCCTGCTCGAAAAGCTCCAAGTTCAACGACAACCGCCGGCACTCCTTTCGCCAAAATACAGTACGCTTCATCGCCGAAGATGTTGACGTACCTTGCACAGATTATTACCGTTGCCCTTCTGGCTGGTTCAGTTGCCGCCAACTCAGCACTTGAAGTTAACACAAACACCCAGAATGGCAAGACGGTCCAGATCGCTATCACTGTGCAAGGCTCAGATTTCTACTATGCCATTTGCGCGATCATGGGTGCGACATGCATTGGCGTCCTCGCAGCGGCCCAGATGAAGCCTCGCACGGATCGTGTCTTCTTCTATCTATGTGCCTCTATCACCATGGTCGCCACGATCGCATACTACGCAATGGGATCCAACCTTGGATGGACACCAATTGATGTGGAATTTCCTCGCACTGATCCTGTGGTTCGGGGTCGCAACAGAGAGATCTTCTATGCTCGTTACATCGATTGGTGAGTCAAGAGTGCCACACTATCACGCTGCAACCACTGACTTACGTTGAAGGGTCATTACCACGCCGCTCTTGCTCACGGATCTTCTTCTCACTGCTGGCATGCCTTGGCCTTCGATCGTCTGGACAGTGTTGCTCGACGAACTCATGGTTGTCACTGGATTGATTGGAGCACTCACCAAGTCTAGATACAAATGTGGTAAGTAAGAGACGAATGTATGAATTACCACTCCATACTGACAACATTCATCAGGATTCTTCACATTTGGCTGTGCGGCAATGCTCTTCGTGTTCTGGGAGTTGGCCATGGTCGCTAGACCTCGAGCCAAGAAGCTCGGTAACGATGTGCACCGCACATTCCTGATTTGCGGTGTGCTCACTCTGTTCATCTGGATGCTGTATCCAATCGCATGGGGTCTTTGTGAAGGTGGAAATGTAAGCTTTATGCCATTCATATCGACGTTGACGCCAGCTGACGCAAGATGGTAGGTGATCTCGGCAGACAGCGAAGCCGTTTTCTACGGTGTACTGGACTTCATCGCCAAGCCAATTTTTAGCATCATGCTGCTCTTCGGACATTGGAACATCGATCCAGCACGTCTCGGACTTCGGATCCCTGATTACAACGGCGAGGACGCTATCGTTCATGAGAAGAAGGAACTCAATGGAAATGGGGTCAATGGAAGCAATGGTGTTGCCAATGACAATGGAGTCGCTCATGATACCACGAATGATGTGTAGACCTAGACGGCAGAATATGGGAGAGCAGAGGAGGCGATGAACCAGACATCAAAGGACAATGATGTTGACAGGAAGTGGAAATGAGTTTGACGTTCAACGATTTGAATAGGAAACTGACTATGGGATGATCCGCGGTCAGTCTCAACATATATTCTAATTCAAAGTATGCAAAAGGCTTTCCTGAAACGTACACTAAAGGACAATGAATGTTTGCAATTGACAGGAATGAGGGCTCTGATCCTCCAAGGATGTCTGATTTGGACAGTGTCCTCTCCACTCCCACAATACTTCCAGGGCCCAGATGACTGTCGAACAAGTTCTTGCTTACGTTACCGAAGCTCAAAAGACAAGACCTGAGAGCACAAGTCCCTCACCCAGCTCGATGCATGGATTGTGGTTCATGCTGCCCCAAGCTGTCTCTGGGTCAAGAGGCAACGCCCAGAACACCTCAAGATAGCAAAAGAAGTATGCGCCAGGCGCTACTGTAACATTTGCAATCGGCCGCAATGAGTGTGCGGCATGAAAGGCTCATCGACGTTGTGGGCCAAAAATCAAAAGATATTCCGTCACGGGGAATTGCTGTACATATGTTAGTCCACCACTCAGTCGTAGTGACGATTCTTTTCAACTTACAACCCCGGCCTTATCGGGTCTTCTCACATTGAAGTGATGAGAGCGATAAATCCTGAGTGATTGGATTAGCTAGGTTCCAACCGCTGGATCGTGCAGGTTCTCACCTAGCCACTAGACCATAACGGACAAGAGTAACCCCAATAACTTTGATGATTGGATGATGTAATCTTTTCACGTTGCGTATCTATTGTCTATCATGGCGCCAAGTACCGAAATTCCCCGCACCATGGAGCCTCGTGGTCCCAGGGGCCAGCTGCCTTTTTCCATACACGCAACACATCCATTCTATGGCAACTAGCATTGTTTGCGATCTACCTCTCCCTCTGTCCATATAAAGTCAGTTCCGCTGAACAAGTCACTCACTACATCTTAAGCGTATGGCATACCTGAATGACCTGGTTGAGCAGCTGCCAGCCATGCCAGGAGTCTGGCTTCTTCCTCTTGGTCCAACTTGCCGCTTCGTTGCAACAGTAACCTCGCACGATGAAGCTGAGAGTCGAGGAAAGTATGCTTCTCAGCACGATACAGTGGCAAGTCGAAGTCGTTTTGGACTGCAGCGTGCATTCTGCCATGAGCAGCTGATGCTGCTCCGACAATGTGTCTCTTGTACGGGTTCTGCACCTCTTCAGGAGGAGTCCGAAGGTCAGGTATAACGAGTCGTGCAACGCTCCAGGCTTCCTTGTCGTGGACAAGTAATGTGGTCAACAGCTGCACATGCTCCGAGTTTACGATCGGAGAATCTAGCATTGCCCAGGCCGTCCCGTACGCATTTTGAATCAAAGTGCCCCAGTCCTCGCACTTTGGTCGAACCTGGAGGGTTTGAAGTTGGTCAAGTAGCCGCGCGAGCTCCATCTCAGGTATCAAGCGAAGGCGTATGCTCGAGCTTGATTCGAAATTTGGTTGTGATCGTTTGCTGATGTGGCAAGGCTGGAACATTCTGCGAAGTGTGGCTAGGTGATGATGCAGGTGTCCGCGAGGCGTAGCACCAACGCTACAATATTCTCTGTGGCAGTCATCATGAGTATTGAGCACAGCTTGACAAGCATCATGGAAAAGACCACGGAAGCGGTTCACCAGCCTAGTCCTCAAGTTCTGAGAGACATATCGCCCAACGCCACTATCACAGCTTTGATCGAGGCGGGTCTTGGAATCATGGACAAGAATACCGATGGACAAGCTCGAAAGCGTCCAGGCAACGAGGCTCTTGCGCTAGCATTGAATGAGCAGGCTTACGAGCAAGGCCGAGGATATTTCCAGTATTTACCATCTCGCGAGGTCTGGAAGACTCCTCCGAAGGATAATCGTCAGCCAAAGAGTAGAAATCCGGTGCTTCCAGGGTAATGCACGCTTGCCATCGGTGTGAATAATGCTGATCGTGAGTCTAGAGCGGAGTATCCCTCACTGCTGTACATGGACGTCGTCTGGGACAGACGATTGAAGGTGGCCTTCCAAGCTGACTCGCACCGAGCTCGCTATCTCAAATGTAATGCGTTGATCAATCCGCCCGAGCTGCCAGTCCCCCTGTTCGCGATACAGTTTGTCGATTCGGCTCGCAGCGCATTGTACAAGACTGCAAAAGATTCGCTCATCCTGATACATGCAACACAACGATACATCTTGGTGAATATGGAGCAAGCCAATGCAATAATCGGTCCTTGGATTGGGAGGAACCCGCCAGCCGGTCCTGATCCTGGTTCGCGGCTGAGGACTATACCATGTCTCTGGGATTTGCCAAAGACCGCTGAGGAGCATACACTCGTGCAGACATTGCAGGCGTACGAGCAGGCAAATGTTTCCAGGCTTTATCAAGAAATCGTGCGGCAGTGCGGATCGGATGCCGGCCTAGTACGTCCTGCGTATGATGTCTCGGAGCTGGCCAGGTTGATTCCTCGACCTTCGAATCCCGAGGCTGGCGTGCCATTGGGCACTCCTGTTGATGAACATGATGGCAATGAGCCCTCTGCAGACCCTCCCTCAAGACGCCAGGTATCTAGAAAGTCCAGAGGCGGAAAAGCAAAGTAAGTTGATATGTGTTCTAACATGCTGCTACTCTTAAGCCGACAGCTGAATGCAGGACGAGCGTCTCCTCTTCAGCACGGATCCATCCAGGATGTACGTGCTTCCACGCCTGCTGACTCCCTCGCTGCGTACATCCTTGGTAGAGGTGGAACTGGCCTGTGTCACCTCCCCATGGTCTCCGATGCACCGAATTCCTTCAGCCATGCTGATCATGAGGCTGATCTTTCGACATTTCCCTATTTGTACGTAGACACTGCCATCGATCACCACTGACTTGTGATGCAGGTAATGGTATGCCGGTGTTGCAGAGACACTCGAAACCCACAAGCCTTGCGCTGAAGTGTCGGTCAAAGTCAGCTTTCCACGCTTCCTGTCCAAGCGTATGGTAAAGTGATGTCGATCAACGCCGTGGGCTTCGGGTATTTGGATGATAGACGACCTTGATGAGCCAATTGAGAGGTAGTTCCGTCCAGCAAGTGATCGGAAACGCATACACGCTACTAATTTGCGCTTGCATCCCAAGATGCTGGGTACTTGTGACGCATGGATGTGGTATTTCATGTTGTGACGATTTTTGAGCGCGGCCTCTGCCTCTGGAGAGAAGGGCGCAACAAAGGCGAGTGGTGTAGAAGGCTTGACTTGCATGGTGTGAGTTTTCTTGTTTTGGCAGAAATACTTGACCTCCAAAAGGACTACCGCGGCTTGTTATACTTCATTACATTCATGCTCTGTGTGCAGCCTCGAGGCGTCTGTGCCAAATCGTGTCTACGACACCAGCTGAGACAGTCACTGAACGACCCTCAAAACTATGCTCCCTGGTCGCAGGACTACCTGTACAAATCGCACCGCGCCACTTACTTTACTCTCAAGATTAGTTCGATCGCTAGAAGCAGGACGCCTTACAGGAGATGAAAGTCCAAACTCGAGCAAAGTCCCGTAATGGACCTGTATACCAGATGTTCAAGGGCCTCGGATGAGACATTGTGACCTGGATCATGCCCACTAGTCGGACTCTGGACACTTTAGGGCAAGGAAAGACATCATGTCTCTAAGGTCTACAATTAGATCTGGTAGGTGAAGCGGTTCTCGACAGGCATCTTGCCGTCTCTGTAGGAGTATATGTGCCATGTGGAGCCAGCAGCCACAATGCAAATTCTCCTACAGCTTTGAATCCTGCTAATAGAGAAGGGGTAGAGGCGCCCTACCCTTCGCTCTGTCATCAGGCAACATGCTCCTTACCATCCTGTCCGCTACGCCAGTCGACCATCGCATGCCTTTACTCCAGAAAGCTCAATCGCCATCAACAACCTGGGTCGCAGCTAATGCCCGACCTCCATTCTCTCAACATCGAATACATTCACAACCAAGCCAATCATTCCCTCGAGAGCTATGTCATCTCTACGCAACACTTCCAAGCTCGACAAAGAAAACTGCTCCATAAGCTCAAAACGGCATTCATTTCTGAACCGCCCTTGAGTACTTTGCCACATGATCTCACGCCGCTCAAGAACAACATCACTCAGACACCTCGTCTCTGAATGAGCCTTAAGTGCTCTTTCTGCAAAATCTCACACGATGCTCTATGGAGCACAATCTGAACATTTCCTTCCCAGACAACACTTTAGTGCTCTCTCAGGAAATTATGGCGCGCCACGCCAATGCTACAACACCCAGCGATGGCCTTGCACAGCCAAAGACGGCGATATTCGAGTAGCTTAAGGCCGCAGCATAACGGAGCAGCCCTTAGTGCTCCTAGAGACAATGCACACAGATTCGAAGCTGGATCAATCTCTGCCTCGAAGCCGAAAGCTGCCTTTGCGTGTCATTATTAAGGGCCCTGGAGGCCGGAACAGTATACGTGTCTCCTTGTACGCGAAAGTGCAAGCTTCGTACATCATATCGGCGCTGGTTGGCAGACGGAGATCAGACCAGACAGAAGCAAAGATGAAGACTTATTGGAGAATTCAGCGCCGGCCCTGTACAAGGACGATTCGAGGTGTAAGCCTGACCAGAGACGTTAGTGTGTTGAATGTCATTGCAAGTGCGGTCTTTGATAGCATGGCCTGGACTGCAGCCAGGACATGGTATCGAAGGTCCGTACTTGCAGTATCGGTTCTGGAAAACTGAAGGATTGGAGGAGGGGCTTTGTACATTGTAGATAGCGCATGCTGGAGGATCGTGCAAGGCACTATGATGGATCTCGTCATGGGTGAGATGCAGATGTTGAGCGGTCTGGCCAGCCGTTCTGCAGCTGTGTCTCGCAGCCTTGCGCGCTAGCCTTGCATGTATCAGCTTCATGCATACAGTATGAAATGTGTCATATCTTGGGTCATTGCCTTATCGATAACCCCCTGTCTCAGATTCCGAACACATAGTGTGTTTTGCATTGGCAAACTGGGCTTCGTGCTCGATTAGACACCAAGTTCGGACACTGGTCGAAGCGTTGCCAAGCTCTGGCGTGTCTCATTTGCCCGACCACGTCACCACGGAGCACTAACTCTGCCGCTGTAAGACCCTCCACTTCAACTTCTGTCCATGGCCGCGAAGTAATCGGTGATGTGTCCCGTCCGTGACTTGCGACCGCCATGGACTGGTGTCGTGGCTTTCTGGGATAGATCACGATTCTGCTCGGACTCTGTCAAGTCAGCCACAATACTGCTGCCCTCTTTGCGAATGCCGTATAGTAGCGACGATGGTTGGTCTAACGACAGCCTTTGCCTCTTTCTGTGACCAATATCCTCGTACTCTGCTGTTCGCTTGGTGGTGGATGACAGATGATCGTTGAATCTTGAGGGATAGGCATTCGCATCACTAGAATGCTCCAGACGGTTGGGCTGATGTTGGTGTGCTCGATCTTGGTGACGCAAGTCTTTGGTTACTGAGTCCAGGTTTTCGACTGATCTGGCTGGTGAATCGCTTGCGTGAGCAGACTGTGCTCGAATTGTGTCTGCTCTCTGTCAGTCTCTGAATGGTGTCTGGAGAACAGTGTGGATACCCATGGCCTTTGTAACTAGCTCACACACGCCTTGTAGCTCCTCGCGGAATTCGTCGTATGCCTCCTTCAAGACCTCTTCCCGCATGATAGCAAGACTCCTGTCGATCTGTACGATGGCAATTAGTCTTGACATGGATTTGGCGACTTGCTCATTGTGGTCAGTAGGAGGCTGAAGCAGAAGAGCGTCGGCTCCAGTGAGCAACACGCCGGTCCTTTCGTCTCCGAAGGCTGCTTGAACATTAGCGGTGTTGCCCTCAAAGTGCGGTGAGTCTCGCAGATTGACGTACTGTCGAGCCTCGCCAAAGCATTGCTTGCGGCAACGTAAGCTTCGGATGTAGAATCAACCACGCCTATCCATGAGATAAGGTGTCGAAAAAGCCTCTGGAACCAACCTGGTACCTTGAACCGCCTCACTCCTTTTGAATTGGCGCGGAGACGCTCTGCCGTCCATAAAAGTCTGCGTAGCTTCGTCAAGCTTTCTGTCGCTGGTCTATCGGGCGTGTATTCAGATGGGCGAAGCTCTGGCCTCCAGTCCATAATCTACGGGTGGTGTTAGTGTCAAGACTACAATTCGTGAGCCCACAGAATTTACCTTGACCCAAATCGCCTCATCCGCTGCCGCCAGATGCAGGCCTTCAACGTCGCCCTGTTGCCAATCATCGTTGTCAATAATTCGATCAAGCTGGTCGCGCAATACTGTCAAGTTTGTCATTTTCTCTGCAGCCAAAACGAAGTCTCTCCAGCATGGTGATCATCTTATGAATAATATCAATGGCCTTTGGAAGGAAGCCTGCAATGTCTCACACCGATTGTGGAAGCTAAGGCGCGAATGTAGGAAACAAAAGATAAACACAAGCCGCATTCTTCGTCTCCTGAGACATGGATACTGCAGAACGGAAGGAGGACACATTGGCTGCAGACCACTTTCGAAATCTTAGTTCCTCTTCTTGCCTTTACCCTTCGCTTTTGTCGGGGTGCCTCCACCCGCTGCGGTTGATTCCTTCGTTGGCGCTTCTTCTTCGAGACGACGAAGCTTTCTGTACACTTGACAATAATTAGTTCAGTAGAAATTCGAACGGCATATCAGCTGTCTCTCACCTCCATAATCCCATTGTACCTGAAGTAATTTGCCAGGCGTTGTGAGGTACGGAGCTCTCGCAAATTCGACGTTGGGAACATAGCTGTGTGGAGAAGGTATAGACATGTTGTCAGACGGTCCGAAAATCAGCTCCTTAATCAGACGTCGAATAGTGCCATCTTTGAGCCTGACCAGGTGGCGCAAAGGATCAAATTCGGGATGCTTCTGAGACTTGAACTTTCCTCCTTTCTCAATAATGATACGGTTGGTGGAGCCAGTTGACCACTTTGGTTGTGGTAGTGTGTACTTGCGTTGTTCGTCGTACTTTCGAAAATAATCTTGCGGCTTGTCCTTGTTTTCTTTGAGGTATCCCTGGTCATACCTCCCGAGGAACTCTTCGGGCACGAAGGCGTACGAGTCAAACACACCGCTGAGCTTGCTATCCAGAGTGCTCGCAAGCACGACGCTTAGCATACTTTCTACTGGGAAGCTGTAGTAGGCCTCTCGCATGACAAGAGGATAGATCTGTTTGCCATGTAGATTTGGTGACCTTTCACCCCCTGACCAGTCCACGAATCTCATGGGTAAAGCGGTGTTGTCCATTATCTCATGTGAGAATGCGTTGAATGGCAAAGATTCGTATCCAGAACTGACAAAGGCTTTCGCAGCGGGGTCTGACAGTCGATGGGCGACAATCATATACCCACATACAGGATGGAAAACATCTAGAGGTAAGCAGAGCAAGCCATCATCATTCTCGATGAACTGCTGGTTGAGGATATTGTCGACTCCTGGTAAGCCTCGAGCGTGGCTCTCGCGAGCAGTCAGCTCCTGTTTAGGCAGACTTTCGGAAGACTCTGCTTCTCGCAAGCGCCCATCATCGCTATTGGTACTGAGCAGGTCACTTGTAGCGAGATGACCGAAGTCGGTGGTTTGAAGGACATGTTCTGTTCTGCGAACAACCTGCGGGGCACGCTCGCAGATCCAGGCCAGCATTTCATGCAATGCGTTCAGGCCTTCAAATGTGTGCGTTTGGAATACATCATCCGGTACCTGGGTCCATTCGGCCCACTCATCCTTGACTTCGTCTCGTGAGATGCACATGTAGCCAGGCCTACCATGACTTCCAGGTTCTGTCCACTGAGCAATCAGAAAGTGCCAGAGCCTGAAGCTCGCGAAAGGATGACGATGTCCCTCATCTAGGTGTAATCCAGTTGGCTGGCAGTACTTATGCTCAATCCGAAGTGCCTCCTTAACAGCCTTGGCCTCGAGCAGGAAATCACAGATAAGCGGCGCGACCATGTTCATTTCTACGCGGACACCAGTCTCATGTTGTATAGCATTAATTTCCATCCAAAGGCGAAGGATTACCTCTGGCGACTCGCCCAGCCTCGTGTGTGCAGTTGCCAATAATCTCGGCTTCGTAGTCGTACCAGGAAGCCAGTCGTAGAATATCACCCCAGTCGTTGGGTTGCGGTACCAGGAGCCCTCTTTCGCTTGCAGAAGACTCTCTAAGGCCAGATCCAGGTCAGAGATGGCAACCATGAACGGAAAACACCAGCCCATAGCCTCAGATACAAGCGGGTCAGTGCCATATGCAAGATCCGTGTATGCCTCCATAACGGCAGTAGGGACCAGAGCAACGTAGTTCTCCAGATTTTGGAAGACTGCGATGTAGAACGCGCAATTTGTCCTTCGTCGTTCGGTCCATGGTCCATAGCCGTAATGTAGCCCGTGCAAAGAGCTTGACTTCAACGAAAAGAACTTGACATCGGCCTCCATGAACGGCACATCGATCTGTTCCCTAGCCCACAGCAGGCGCTCCGCCATCGAACCAGCGGGCGGTCGCGTTTTCGAGGCATTCGCATCGAACGCAACATCCACGCCACTTCCCTCATAACCTATGCTGGTAAGCCTACGATGTTCTCGAGTCGCACTGTCAACATGCCTTTTATTATCCTGATACCGGCAGCTTCACATTTTGCCGCTACAAGACCTTCCGCTGTCCATCCTGCCGTGACAGTCAAGGACTGACCCTTCACTCTAGGCCAAAGCTTGCGAATGAATGCGGTGCGCTCTGGAGGTGTCGCCATCGAAATGTACCTGCTCGCAGCTGTGCAATGTGCGATGAAAGGAGTTTGGAGATATCAGGCGCGAAACTTAAGCAGTTGAGTTCTTGGGTCTTTTCTGAAACTGGCTGCAAATTGGCCCACTTTCGTCACCCCTGTCTTACGCCGTGCTACGCACGAGGCACGAGCGCGTCGAAGACGTCCGCCCAACGTCGTGTAACAGCAGAGCCTGCAAGCCATTTGCTTTCAAGATGCTCGAACAACCCTGCTTCGAGCTCCGGAACGTCAAATAGCCGCTGCTCTGCCCAGCGCTTACCGGATGAGGTGGAAAGATTCAGATAGAAAGCATATTTTCGTGCTCCCTTCTCGGTCACTTTCGATGCCAGGAACGGCCCACCCACTTTGCGCTTCACAATTCCTTTTCCACCAAATTCATTCTTCGGTATACGCTCAGCATCGAGTACATCATTCATCGAGGTGAGAAGCTTGCGATCGGGTAAAGAGAGCAGAGCATAATCGTCGTTACTGACTCCGGGTTGATCAGCGAAGCAGAACCGGAGCCAGTCTCCAGAATCAGTGTCATCCTCTTCAGGTGCTAATACGCGGATGCCAATGACTTCGCGCGTACGACTATCTAGGCCATGCAGGTGCCAAGGTAGAGTCAGGTGCGTGAGACGCAAGCGGTCGAGTGGTGTACTGGATCGAAACCCCTGAAGCTCTTCAGCCGCCCAGCGCCTGAACAGCAGGTAGATCGGGAGGTCTTGCAGCGAGATTTTTGGCAGACTCATAGGGTGTAACGCCAGCCCTATCTGCGATGTTAGACGACTCGTATCTTGGAAGCAGCACCCGACTCACCTCTCGCATTTTGCTCATCCTTGGTGAACCATTCATTCAAAGCAACACTAAGGATCATGTTGGGTGGAAGGGCAGGGCCTTTGGCCGCGTGTAGCACAGTCCGATCTTGCCAGTCCTGAAGCATCTGGCTTGCGCCTGGGAAGACATGGGTATGGCTCAGCATGCCGAATGTTTTCAGAAAACCTCTGGACGCCGGATCCATATAGATGAACAAAGCTGCAATTCTTGCCGCATCTTCGGTAGGTTCTTCGTCTTGTTGTTGCTCGTCTGCTTCGGCATCCTGGTCAACTCGGGGCGATTCGTCAGGCACACGGTCGGTGGCTGCTGCATCGTACGTCTCGTTATTGTCATCGCCTTCGATCTGGAAGTCTGCCGTCTCCTCATCGTTCTTGCGTCGCCTACGCTTCGCCTTTTGCTTCTTTAGGCGGCCCATGATATGATCAACGACATGGATAGGCTTGGGCTCTGAGCTCGTGCTATATGCGGCCTGAATGCGCGACGCGTATCCCTGCAGATTCAAACGCCATCACTGTGCAACCACAGCAGGATGCCCGCGTCTCTGCCTAACACTACTACTCCGTGGTGAACATAGCTGGAGACATGTCCGAACCCTTCGAGCGTGTCTTGCCGCTGATATACCGCAACCAAGGCGCGCTCTTCGAGGGTAATGTCTTCTCGATCCTTCTTCACTCCCCCTTCGTTGTGCGTGCGGACGAGTTTGCGCTCGTGGATGGCACTATCGATTGCACCCACTTTTTCGCCAGCAAGTCCAGCTTTGCCCAACGACATTGGGATTTAGAAAATCGCAGCCTGGACCCCGACACCGCAAGTGACCTGGCGCTATTTGAGGTGAAGAGCAGCACTGGTACTCAGGCCGGAGAACAGCTATACATAACGTCTGAAGCCCAGAGGCGGAGGGTTGCATTCTGGATAGGAATCTCGGCCGCGGATCCGACCTTCGTTGAGCTCATTCCCAACTATCGTCAGGAGCAGGATGCTCTGGATGGCGAAGCGATTGAGGATGAGAAAGGTGAATACGCGGTCAATGTGACCCGCGTATGTCATTTGCCGCCAAGAGCTTACGGCATGCTTGACCAATGCGGATCACCGTACCGGATGCCGATCGACCTACTTCACATAGCTATCAGACGCGTGCGTGAATGCATCCTCGGCAGAGGCCACTACATCAATCCATGGTCCGGTGTCGAGTTCCCCAATTGGCGTCCTTTGACGACCAGGTCGACACAATGGCTCAAGCCAGTAGAGCAGTCCGCGATCTTCTCAGCGTCAGCCGCGCTGAATACGATCTACCAGACCATCACCTTTGGCCCTGGTGAGAAAGAGCTAGAGATGGATTTTGTGGGACTGCAGCCCAGACTTGGAGACTTCAAGCTGATTTTGAAGGACATGTTGCGGCAATATATCGTTCAACACAAGCTGGATGGTCGAATGCGAGCACTGAACGCTCCACTTACCAAAGTGTTCATCGCCCGGAGTGAGCAGGGCCATACTCGTCGTTACTTCCATGTCTTTGAACGGTGCGCTTCGCTGGTACATCTGCCGTTTTGAGCAACAAGAACTGACTGGGCATAGTTTCGATTTTCTCTTCTACCAATTCTACTACTCTAGACCGCGACAAGAACCTCTCGATTTCTTCTTCTTCATTCCCGAGAAGGACATTCCAGACTTCTTCTATGAGACCCTCGACATTGAAGCGAGCTTCGAACGCGAAGAGTTTCAGAAGTATCGCGTGGTTATGGACGAAGACGGCGATTGGGTTAAGTTAGTGCTTCGCATAATCAAAGACAACCCGGAGCCGCGGAAGAAGACCAGGCCTTGCAGGGTGGAAGACGTTGTACCTGAAGAAGCCGATGCAGACAAGATCGAAAGAGCTGTGATAGCAAGCATGAAGATCAAGCGTGGAACTGAGGCGGGCGACAAGAAAGGATATCAGCAATACAAGAATGTCATGCGAAATCGTCACCGACTGTTCTACTATAACATTATGCGCGAGTGCGCTATAAGGTAAGGCAGCCGAGAGGGATTATGACAAATACATTCGCTGACAGCGATCTCAGGAAGTCTGGTCTGCTTACAGCATTTGGTGGCAGAACGCCTTCGGGCGATTTTGGATTCACGAGCTATCGCTGGACTTCACAAGAGGCCACTAATATGCTCGAGAATGGTCGACCACCATTAGTTGCGCATCAACTACCCTCGGACACCATCATGATCCCAATCTACTATTTCTCTAGGTCGACGGAAACCTCAACGCAAGGGCCTGTCGTGAGCGCTGCTCAATTTCGTCGGCTGAACTCCTGCTCCCAAGGACGTCTTGTGATCTGGGATATCGGCGGATTTGACACTATGGAGCGAGCCCTAATACCCTCGATCATTCCGTCAGAAGATATTCAGCCGACCCTCGCACAGAGACAATTGTTCTTAGCTAACCTAGGCGTCAAGAGAGCCAGCCATTTACCCACTGTATCGTCTCTGCTGAGTACCGGCTTGCACGCTCCCGAGTATGCCGTTGGCAATGCTGGTCCTCTGTCCAGTGCGGGCGGCGACTGGGGTGCCGTGTGGCAGCTGCTAGAGAGCTTCACTGGCCTGCAAAAAGTTGAGCATCCGAGAGGTCACTACCGCAATGCAAAGAACTACCGACAGACGTTGCAAAGTATTCACCAGCGAATGACCCAGGAGCATATCAAGGTTGTCACGCAGCCGTGGTTGACGATGATAGATCATGATAGCGAAGAAGACGCTGAATAGTGAGCCTGGGCGTGCTAGGACAAAACATGAGCGCTCGAGGTTATATCACAATACGTAGACTAGTGTGAGCTGCCCCACAGCCTCGAGTATGCTCAAGTCCATGCCTCAGCCTTAGCTTGTCTCGCACACTTGACTCAGACACTAGTCTCGGCATCCCCAGTGTTATTGGGATTACTTTAACCGGAGAAGCTTTTGCTTGCTGATGTAAGCATGAAATTTCTATCCGTATATAGAGACGCAAGAGACCGCGGCTTGCCGGACCATATCAGATCGAATCTCGTCATCCTGCCAGCTCTCGCACCTGTGCCCCTTAGAAGGCACTTTCCGACGAAGGAGACGCGCAGCAGCGAGCATCCACGTTGAGATCATCATCGAACATAAGGACATTCTCTACGGTATGCCAGCCGTCTCCCATTTATTGTCATTGATGAATTTCGTTGAGTGGGGCAAGAGCGGAGTGAAGTCCTGTGATGGCACGTGATACTCTTGGCAACTTGGCAGCTTCGTGAGCCACGACATTTGCTCCTGCATCACACCACGCCTTCTGAAAATCATCAACACAGCCGGCCGACAGCTCTGCTTGAGCTCCAATCTCACAAAACCACCGAGCATGCGCTGAATACATTAGAGCTGGACTCGTCTCAACCTACTGGCACCGGAAACGCTGCCTATGCATCTCACAAATCATGGTCGACATACTGCAATCGCGATTGGGCGACTAAGCCGTCGTGCCTGAGCCATTTTACCGGATCGAGACACTGCACCTGCACCCCACCATAGCTTTGACAATCTGGATGCGTTTGGCAGTCAGCCATACCAGCCATTGGAAGTGGAGCTTCTTCGTCATGACTGCTTGGAGTATTTCTTGAAGAAGCCTTTGCAATCTGTAACGTCCGTCTGCTGCTCTCTCCCACACTGCTTCACTCACCATGAAGCTCGCAACCACCCTAGCCTGCTTCGGCAGTCTTGTCGTGCCATCGACAGCATGGTATCTTCAAGTTCATAACCAGATCGGCTACGTGGCAGACCAGCTTTTGAATAAAAACACTCAATACATGCTGTCCCAGATTCTGGAACCAGAGTATCAGGGCTCAGTGGGACGTTCTGCGGCTTGGGCAGACACAGTCAGTCGAACTACAGCTCCATATTCATACAATTGGCATTGGATCAGCGCTCGAGACAATCCACCCGACGACTGTGGTCTCTTCTACCACCGCGACTGCCAGCAAGGAGGCTGTGTTGTTTCTCAAATCTTCAACCAGACTGAGATCTTGCGGCCATGCATTGCCGATCTGGCTAAGGGACAGTATAAGGCGAACCAGACCTGCGCACAGGCTTTGAAGTGGACCATTCATTTTGTCATGGATGTCTGCGAGCCCATGCATACATCAATCAGGGCTTTGGGAGGAAACAGGTTTCCAGTGACCTTCAACGGAACGGAGACGAACATGCACCAGACCTGGGTAAGTGTGCTGCGAGCTGGGAGCTAGCGTCGAATGTGCTAACACTCTCTCCAGGACAGATGGATTCTCTATGCAGCCACTGATCATCCAAATGGTTTCGCTGACGACAAGATCGACCCGTACTTCCAAAACGTGTATGAGCGCATTCGTGGTGAGCAGAACAACAAGGTCGGCTTCCGAGAACCGATTAAAGACTGGGCAATCTGCAATTGGGATATTGAGCGTGGGACTTACTGTCCAGAGAAATGGGCACAAAGCAGCAATGCTATCGTATGCGATTATGCCTATGGCAGATACGTCAACGGCAGCGATGTCTACAAGGATGGCTATGCCGAAGGCGCTTTTCACATTATTGATCTTCAGCTTGCGAAGGGTAAGAGAACAACGACTCGAAAAACACCCCAACATATGTGATGCATTTGCTGACCTTTGACTCAGCCGCTTGGCGTCTGGCAGGATGGCTGAACTCACTAGCCGGCATGTATCTCAGCAAAGGTCTGGAAGAAGCTGCTGATATCGAGAACCCTATCAGAGGTTTCGATGGTTACAGCGACATCCAGCAGAATCCACTGCACAGAGACTTGTAGATTAGGCAAGGAAAGTGCATCGAGCTGCTTTGAGCGAGCCGATGAGGTTTCTGTCATCTGCAGAATAACGATCATCAAAGCACGATGAATGACTTGCAAGTGCAGGACCACTGATTTGAATATAGATGATCATCGAACATAGCATTTCAGTCCCAGCACTTGTTATCGCTACAAAGACCGACATATTGTCTTGCCAAATTTCCAAACACCCTAGTTCCATAACTGCAGCTGCGACCTCACTCTTCCATGGTGCTCTTCGTGAGCGGTTGATTGCATCTCATCACCTCATGTCACATCCCTGATCAGATTGAGCAAAGGGATCGAAAAAGTGTAGAGCTGCGGACAGTGCTGCAGCCAACGACCCGATGAGTTGCTGGCGCACGTTGACCCCGAAAGATCGTGGACGAGACGCGCGAGATCGATCCTACTCGTTACGTGCATCGCACCGAAGACAGACTGAGACCGGAAACGTGCATGAGAGATGATAGTGACAGCATGGACGACTGCGTGGAGACATTCGCTATCGTCGTCTGAAGCGTCGTGGCAAGCACTCAATGGGCCATTTCAGAAAGAGATAGATATCCTTCGGCTCTGAGGCGGATAGCTGCGTTGCCGGCACACAGCTCAAACATTGGCGAGTGCATACTCAAGGGTATCGTTGTCTTCCGCGGACGCGTGCATAGCGGAGCGCATTTGTTGAGAGTCATGCTGTTGCCAGTTCAGAAGATACAGCCTGAACAGGTACCGCACGTTACACGGATGCAATGAAGGACACGCGTAAACTGATCCTGGAACGCGTTATCTATGCACTTTCACTGACCTGCATTTTGTGATAGATTCAATTCTCCAGCCGCCGTGACTGCAAACGCGGAAGTGGGTCTACCTGCAGCTGTCCCGGTCGACTGCCCCAAGCGGCCGCCACTCGATGCTCGTGCGCTGTAAAGCACCAATTCTCTTCAATCGCAGTCATTGCTCATAGCAGACGATCCTCTGCACTTCTAACAACGAATTCATTTTCAAGTGCGCCGCTTCTGCCTCTGCATCACCCTCCAGCCTCAAGCCATCATGGTACCTCTCCCGCTCGTGGGAAGGTACAAATTGTACAAGAAAGGCACGAAACAGCTTGTCAACTGGCTGGCAAAGACGGGAAGCCGCTGCTGTGATCTCAAGAAAGTGCTCAAGTCCATGAATTGCGGGCTACCAACCAAGAAGCGAACATCCAAGGACTTCATCCAAGAAATCGAGGTGGGCACGCGAGAGCTCATCAAACTCGCCGAAGCCATCTCAGACTCAGACCCTCCCACGGACATTCCGGAAGAGGTCATTAAGATCGCTCGAGATGTGATCAAGGGGCGAGAAGAATGCGCAGAGTAAGATTGGGTAGATATCTGGTCCACAGTCGGGACGCTGACGTTCAAACAGTTGGTACGCTGCTCAAGCGTTGGCAGGAGATAGCAAACTTCAGCACGAGAATGAGACCCATCGCTACTTCATTATGATCCTCAGGCGTGTGCTTCACCTTCTGACCGAGGCCCGTGAGAAGCTGCATCCTCCGACCGACGAGCCAGCTCGGCCTGCTGAGAAGAAGTCAAAGAAGTCCAAGAGCACTAGATCGCTGCGTCCAGCGGTCGACGACAAACTTGGCAATCTATTCGATCTTCTATCAGTCGAAGAACCATCACCGTCACCACTTGGTGATGTACCACCCACTTGGCAAGCTGCGGCGTCCGATCCTGTGCCGCAGTTCGACTTCAAACTGGAAAAGGACGACGAGGATCCTGCATTTGCTACTTGATGTTTCTTGATGGATCTTGCTGACTGTCGTCAATTCGTCAAGACCACTTGGAAGAATATAGCCGTGGCGAAATCAGCTTCCTGGCAGCAAGTTCTGTCACTGACATTGCTTTTGGTCTTCTGCGATGCGCCGACGAGGACTTCCAAAAAGACAATGTTGGTTGTCGTACAACGCACTGGAATGACCTGATATCGTGGCTTGGGCTCACCTTCTTCGCACGGAACAATACAGTCTGGCTTTGTCCAGCCGTCATCGGCAGCGAGCCTTCCATGCCAGACTCAGACGTTAACGTCGTCGACCTGCTTTGCCCAGTCGCAGTTCTCTGCCTCACGAGCTACAGCGAGGATGCTGGTGAGATATGCAAAGCTGTCACACAGAAGAAAGCCTTCCCAACAGGCTGCGCTGACGGCCATTTCCATCGATTCCATGAATTCTGCTGTGTCCTCTTCGATCTAGCACCAGAGTTGCACTCGGCAAGCCACCATACAACATGCGAACATCTCGTGGTTGATGAATTCGTACAAGGGCTCTCACAAATGCATCGTGATGGCATCATGCCCGTATGGCTTGTCGTCGCCTGTCAGATCTATCTCGACATCAAGGATCTTCTCGGGTCACGCACCAGCTACGGTGTCGAAGCCTTGCAGGACACTTTCAAGAGCAACAAATCTCTTCGTGAGGAGATCACCACATACAGCGCTGAGTGTGGCGATGACTTCTCCGATGTTGGTTCGGCTATCGAAAAGCTGGACTGGGTCTCTCGTGCCTGCAATCGCTTCCACGAAGCAGTTCTACTTCCACGCGAAGGCTCACACCAGGGTACGGCGAAGAAGCACAAGCAGATCAAGGAGGAGCTGGGATGTTCTGCCTCTCCGATGGAACGTGAGCTTCCTGCTCATGCCGGTGCTATCATGGCTGACCTCAAATTTGGCCTGCTCGAGGCAGGGTGCAAAATTGCCAACCACGGATTCGTAGTCTTGTCGGCCGCTCACTTGTACAAGGCTCTACGCACCATGAATGTACTGAGGTGCGACTGGCCAGACATGGACTTTGTGCTGTCTTCATTCAAGGCCAAGAAGCCCCTGGTAGCAAAGATGGGCTCCAGCAACGATAGGGACACAGCCGGCCGTCATTATCTTATGGCACTTGGCATCCAGGCAAAGGATCTTACACGAACCGGGCGCAAGGGTAGGCTGGTGCTGAAAGACGCCAGGAAAATCACAATCACCTCGCCCTTCTTGCAGAAGATGAGCGACCGGCAGCAGACCTGGCAAAAGCACGGCATCGGCTATTCGAAAAGCAGGACGATGGAAGTGGTTCTACAGACGTTGGCCCCAACTTCCGTGGCTGAAGACAAGCCCGGCTTGGACACTCGTTCGCCTCTTCAGAAAAGCTTCACGCCTCTGCAGCTCATGTCAACCTACAAGCGTACCCTCCTTGCCGATGAGCCCACACTGAACTTCAACTACATTGGATTCACCATTGCATGTTCTCACCTTCTGAACCTGGTCTCGCAGCAGATCGGACCTAAATTGGGACTCACAGGCTGGGTCCAAGGCAAGCTTGGCCTCAAATCTGGCGAGACCGTCGGACACTCGCATGTTGATTTGGTGTATCATCTCCTTAGAGCTTCTGCGGACAGTTCCGACATCAGCGAAACAGCCTCACTTTTCGATAACCACATCAACGAGACCGGCAAGAACTTCACTAGGCAAGCCTATGCTCAATCAAGCGGACGCATTCCCAAGGACCTACGACCGAGTATCGAAATAGACCACGCCGAAATCGCGGAAGCACGTCACTTCCTGGTGTCAATGTTGAAGCATTCTAACACCAAGTACATGTTCTCTGGGAAGACTATGGCAGCATATCATCCAAAGGTCAAGCCTGAGCTGTGCACCGACGACTGCTGCGGCCAGGCACCTCCAGGTGGAGACACAGAGCCTGGTGAGGGCAAGCTCAACGCATTTGGTGCTGCTCTCCCGGACCACATTTTGGAAGAAGGCATGGCGAACCAAAAGCAAGAGCTTCGATCAGGATTCGGTAAGCTCACCAGCGACACAGAGGACATGTTCAAGAAATATGCTCACGGCCAACTCAGCGACTCTCAGCTTCGACAGCAGGTTAAGAAGCGTATGGGTTTCGATATAGAGCCGATGAGACCGAACGAGTTCAAGCAGCCGTGCACACCATGGGTCTATATCGTGATCCCAGATGAGAAGGTGATGCGTCTCTATGATCACTTCTACTGGAACGTTCTCATACAGCACGGATGCATGCCTCAGGCTTATGGTGTACCGCTTCGTGTGCCGGCCGATCTGATGGACATCAACGACATGTTCAACATGACCTTGGGTATAGGATTATGATCTCGGTAGTAGAGGCTGCGAAGCAAGACGTGACCACAGGCGGAGCAATGGGCACAATGAGACTTGTAACCGCATTTTTCGAGCTACTCGTTCGTAGCCATCAAGAGCTTCTTCACCATGTTGACAATGGCTTCCATCTGCACTCCGCCTTTTTGATCTGCATTCTCACCGACCCAGCCCACCCAGTCGAAGCAAGCAAGTGCTCCTCCAGGATACGCGGTCCCATTCCAGATCTTTCGTAGAGTGTTGTCGACCGTAGCTTGAGGAAACAAGACAACGACATTATTTGCGTCAGCCCACGGCAGGAACCCTGTGTCTCGAATAAATTTGTCGCCAATCTGTTCGTAGCTCATTGTACAGCCATGGAGAGCAACATGAAGTTTGCAGGATGCCTGTCTTCGCCTGCAGTCATCTGGTACATAGATGAAGCCGGTATCTGCAAGACCAATCGCACCGAATGGCCCTTGCTGCGCGAAGTTGTGAACAGCATATGGTTGGCCTGACTTCCCCGGAGGCGAAATCAATTCGCTGCCGTACAGCCATGTGAAGACAGCGCCCGCACCATCATATCCACAATTGGCGATGAATGGACTGGCGGAGATACCACAATCTGAGTTTCCTGGAGTATCGAAGTCCGTCGGAAAGGCATGTGCAGCGCCTTTGGTCTCTAAATAGATGAACTTGTCCTCGTCCACGAACTCAGAAACCTGAGCCTTCAGCTGTCGTGTCTCTGCGACTCCGACAATGTCGTCAATCATACCACTTTGCAGATAGACCTGCCTCTCCCGCAAATTTGCCAAATCATCGATCTTGCCTTCCTCGCTCCATTTCTTCATATTGGCCAATGGAAGTTCGATCGATGGAGTGTGATTGAATAAGCAGATCGTCATGAAGTCCTGGTTCCGAGCACAATCGTTTGGCCCGCCAGCGAAGACTCCGAAGCCTGCTTGGAAGATCGAGGAATAAGCAATGCCAAGCTGAACAGCCATGAAGCCGCCTGCTGAGAAGCCTGAGACTGAGACTGAGGACGGGTCAATGTTGTATGGTCCCAGGGCGGATGGCATCGTCGTCGCTGGCCAGACGGATGAGAAGACACCTGCCATGCTATTGAACATGGCTTGTGAATGTGAAAGCACCAGCTGGAGATCCATTTTGACGCTCTGGTTTCAGGCGAAATCACAGTCGCACAAGTATGCAGCCGTCTGCAATGGAACGAGCTACAACAGCTCGCGTAAATGAGTCGTGGTTTTTTCGACGCAGTCAATCTGTAAATGAACTCGCTGCTGCTCGGCCGCCCTTAGACGTCATGTACACTTTCCGTCATACGCACTTTCCACGGAGAACCTCCTAGGGTCTATGAGTCCCCTTTGAATATGCATCGTCTATGCTCCGAGAAAAGATGCAGCCATGCTCTAGATCATTGGAAGTGACCAAGCGAATCTACGCCACGTGAGATTAATGGCTCATTCTTGCGTTCGATGATGTCGAGTTGTTGACTCCAGGTGTTTTTCAGATGTCAACATTGAGAGGAGCTCTGAATGGAGCGGCTGAACGCTCTGTTAACGTAAGCATGACGCACATATGGTGTCTTGGCATCGGCGTGAAGTGAATGAATCCGCATCCATGCTCGATGGATGCATTCTTATTCCCATGACCATCTTCTCACTCTACCCCCTAACTTCCTGCAGAGACAGTCAGAATTGTCCAATGCTGTGAATGCTTTCGCGGTATGTTCACTGACGTGAAAGTGACGACCGGGAAGTGGAGACGCCAAGGTGAAGGAGCGACTTTTGATGAGAAAGCTCGCTCCTCCGCCAATCGACCGACACCTATACACAAATGTCGCAGCAAGAACACGCGGCTGTGCCTCGAAACTTGCTGCAGGTCGCAGGTCTTAGCCGCACTTGACTAGTTGCCAACTTTGGCACAAATGCCAAACAACCATGATAAGGCAACGGTCGCGCCGCAGCTGAGCGCAACAGCAGTATCGTGATACCACAGGATCACCGGAGGCCCTACAGCAGAGAACGCACACCATGAGGCTCGAAGACTAATCCATTCTTTCATTCCTGAGCGACGATAGCGATCGAGTCTTGTCACAATGGCATTGATAAGGATTCTTACGACTTCACTCCTAGCCACGATAGCGGCCTGCCAGGCTTCTACGACACTCGTGACGGCGACGACGACAGTCACTGCGACGGAGAGTGGTGCATGCAACAACTTCGTCGGAGCATGTGTTGTGTACGGTACCGAAGGTGCAGCGCCATATACCACCACCGTCTACGCCGAAGAGAGCGAGACTTCAAGAACGATAGTCACCTCCACCACGACCATCTCAGTGAGCGCGGCAGAGACGACAGCTGATGCAGCCAGCGCGTGTCAAGGCTTTGTAGGAGCTTGCGTAGTCTATGGATCAGGTGCGGCAGGTGCAAGTTACACGACGACAATATACAATGGAAACAGCCCGCAAGCGACACTAGGGAACAGTGGAGGATACATTGGCCCTGGAGGATCCAGCGATGGGTACATCGGAGAGGCTACCCGCCTGAATTTGCGAGTTATTATACCCTTGATCAGCCTCGCGGTGGTCAACGTTGGATTCTTTGTCTGGATGTGAAGAGCCGGCATATGGTTATGAGGGACGATGGCACGATCGACGACATGATAAACACCACCTAATGTCTAAGAGTGTGTATATGAGTGCATGGGGATTTCTCCTCTTGGGAGAATCAGGCATCCATAATCCTGGCAAAGTCTATCATCACTTCATACTTATTACTACTGACTAATACCTATAGGTTCTGTCTCCACCATTCCTTTTTATGCTCCTGTTTAGCATGCGATAGTAAAACACGAGGCCCACACATCCTACAGCCACGAAGAAAAGCAAAGCCGCGTTTGTCCAGTGACCTGTCGGATATCCTCGCGTCTTTTCGTTCGCCTTGTAGATCCAGACACCGACAATCTGTCCCGGAGCTCCAAACGAGATATTGATTGCTATTGCCAGTCCGACGGAAGCAGTGCTGAACAGATTGGAACTCAGCCAGCCAAGAAGCGGCGGAATGCAGCTGAATGCGCCAGAAGCTGCCACAATCAAGCAACCATATCGTGATGCATATGCATGTGGAGGCAGGACAGCAGACGCCAGAAAGCCTATCGCGCCGATTGTAGCGAAGATGGCGCTATGAAGGCCGCGAGCGTTGAAGTGATCAGCACTCCAGGATACGAGCACTGTGACTACATAAGCCACGGCATACGGCGGTACTGCGAAAGTCAGCCAAGTCCTCATCAATCTGTGCGCCATCTCCTCACCAGTCATGAGCTGCGCTCGAAGTCCATCGTACCCCAGCCCGGCAGTAATCGTTGGCGTAAAGAGCGACAAGCTAGAAAACGGTGTCGAAATGCCAAAGTACACCGCATAATGCGCATACAGCCTCCAGTCCATCAGCGTCTCCTTCGCATCCTTCCACTTCATATGCTCACTATGCCCATGCGAACCCTCTAGCCTCAAGCGATCCGCCGCAAGCGCCTTCTCTTCGGCACCCAGCCAATTCGCAGTCTCAGGATAATCCGGCAAAAAGAGAAACACAAACACCGAAGACAGCACAGAAGGAATACCCTCGAGAATGAAAAGCCACCTCCAAGCGGAAAGTCCACTAACTTGATTCATATGTCCAACCCCATACGCAATCGCACCTCCAAACGCACCAGCTAGAGTCGCAGATGCTAGAATCAGTGCTACACGAATTGAGCGCTCCTCAGTCCGATACCAGAATGTTAGATAGTAGACTAATCCTGGAAACAGTCCGGCTTCGAAAACTCCTAAAAGAAATCTTACTGCTGTCACACCCCCGAAATTGTGCGTTCCACCTAGACCCATGGTAATTGCTCCCCAAGAGAGCATTAGGAATGCGATCCAGCGACTTGGACGCATTCGTTTTAGCATGTAGTTTGAGGGCACTTCGAAGAGGGCGTAGGCGATTAGGAAGACCATTAGGGCGATTGTGTATTGGAGGGATGTCATTGAGGTTTCGGTGAGGAGCTGGAAGGAAGAATTAGTATGGTATGGATTGGGTTGGGTTGATGATGGAGAGGTGGTTACGACTTACGTCGTTACCTGAATCTTCGTTTAGGACTTTTGCGTTTCCGATGTTGCTTCGATCGAGGTAGCATAGTAGATAGATAGCTGCGCTTAAAGGCACGATTCTTAAGTCTTGTTTGAAAATTAAGTCCCGCTCTTCTTTGCTTCCGCTTCCTGTGTATGGAGGTGTAGAGGGTCTTTGGTTGATTCCTGTGGGAAATTCTGCTGATTTGGTATCGGCATCGTCGTCCAGATTCCGTCCCTCGGTATAGGTCTCTTTCTCATGGTCTTTGGTTTCCATCTCGCCTTAGAGGAAAAGAAACGGTGAAGCAAGGAGAGAGAAAATGTTACAGAGAACGTGCGTGCAACGTGCTGGTGTCACCCGCATCCTTTGCAATGCAGCAATTGTGGGACCTGCATGAATCAGTTTTGGGCGGAAGTGTTGCACGAAGACGGAGTCGGCAATTGGTTGACAAGATCTTCGGTACACTGAGTGGGTCCATACAGATGCGGTATGCGGTGCTTCGGGGTAATTATTCCGAGAAAAAGTTGAGGATTTCTAAGTTACATTTGGACTATACATTATGTTCGAACTGTACAAGTATATACACTCGCTTTCGTCATTTCGTCATTACGCTGATTGCCAGGTGCTATTCACTGCTGATGTTGAGACGCAGGATGTTGGCACTGTGTAGTTGCGATTTGAACCGGATTCCCATGTTACGCCTCCGCTTGAACCGACTTTGATGAATTTGTACTCGAAGGATGTACCTGAAGGAATAAGGACTGTCGTGTTCCAGATGGGATTTGAGACGGTATACATTGCTGAAGACATTCTGATGGCGTTTGAAGTGTTCCAATTCCCGAGCTCGTCGATGGACCCGGATATTTTGAGAATCTCGCCCCAAGCTGTCGTCGTATTTTGGTAGAATGGCACGGACACATTGCCAGAGACTGCGCAAGATGCCGAAGACATGTCCACAATCCGGTTGGCTACGGGAGCAGGTGTTGCTGAAGCAGCGGCGGCTGTCACAAGCTTAGCGCCCAAAACGCCGTTGTAGACTGGTGCGCCGACCGAAGACTTCATATAGCAGGCAGTTCCAGACAGCGATACATCGACACATCCAGTCGTGGTAGAGCATGATTCAATGCATTGAGTGAAATTGGCTGCCCAGACCTCCTTCATGTCGCCGCCATAGTGATCAATGCCGCATTCGATCAGGAAATTTTGCCCATTGACCGTGGTATATTGCGTGCTGTTCGATGCAGGACATGCTAAAGCAGTAGGTGCTGCCGCAGAACCGGAGGTCGACGTTGCTGCCTTGGTGACAGCTGCAGAGGTAGCGCTAGTAGAAACAGCGACAGTCTTGGCCTGTGACTGAGCAGTGTTGGTAGATGCACAGAGATCGGTGCCAGACAGCTCAGAAGTTTTATAGAACACCCTAGGTGCACCGTAGCTGATGGACACAGCAAGATTCCCGCTCGAATCGGTTTGGAACACATTGCAACTGAGCAGATCTGTGTACTTCGTGTAGCCTGCAAATCCGGTCTTTGCTGGCGTTACGATGGCAGATCCGCTACCAGAGCTACCAGAGTCCGTGAATATAGACAGTAGTCCTTGCTTCAAAGTGGCCATGATTTTTGTGTCTGAGTATACCACTTTTGACTTCGTTGCAGCGTACGTAGAATCCTTGTGGATGGCGAGATTCCTGGCTCCATTCACTTTCGCAATGAATGTGTAGAGCGAAGACTTGGTATTGTATCCGGAGGGCCACAAAGGCTCGCGATTGTATGGATCGACTGCTCCGCTGAAACCTTGCTCTTGCCCGTAGTACACGATCGGAATACCGTCATTCAAGATTGTGAATGCGATCGCATTTTGCGTCAAGCCGGTGTCATTCGTGATCTGTGGAAATCTAGGATTATCGTGGTTCTCTAGGAAGTTGCCAAGCAATGTAACATCTGTGCAAGTCGAATTGAGCCACTGGATGTTATTCGCAATCTCAGTCATGGTTGCTGAAGTAGATGCGAACGCCCGATTGAGCCAGAAGTAGTTGGGATAATTCAGAGCACCTGGCATGTAGTTCTGCCACGCGCAAAAAGTAGTCGGGTTTCCGTCGAGCACTTCGCCAACCGCATACACTCCACTTGCCTTGATGAACCCGGGCCAGAATGGTTGATTGACTTGCATTGCACTGTCGAGGCGTAGTCCGTCTATGCTGTAGTTGGCTACAAGCTGCGTAATCCACTGACTAAATCCGTTCTGAACGTCGGTGTCTTCGGTCCTCAGATCCGGGAGAGAAACCGTGGTGTCTCCCATCCAGCAGACCTGCGTGCTGGTGGTATTGCCATACTCGAGCTGGCAATATGGATGGTAGTACTTTTGATCGTTGAACGGGTTGAATGTGTTGTACTTCACATTCGCAGGAGCCCCGTTGTATGCCATATGATTGGTCACCACATCAACCATGAGGTACATCCCTCTAGCATGCAAGGCAGCTGAAAGTGCCTTTAGATCTGCTGCCGTGCCAAATGCGGAGTTTAGCGAATATATATCTTGCGCCCAGTAGCCATGGTATGGGTTTCCATAAGGTGTGTTGGCGATATTCTTCACAATTGGACTGATCCAAACGGCTGTGAAACCCATCCCTTGTATGTAGTCCAGCTTATTCGCTATGCCTTGCCATGTTCCTCCACAATAATTGCCCCAGTCGCAGGCTTGCGTGGTCGAGCCATTTGTGAGAGCGAATCGGTCTGTAACGACTTGATAGATAGATTGCGACCGCCACTGTGCAGATGTAAGTGCGGTAGCAAATCCAGCAAGAAACGGTATCAGTGCAAAGGACCGCATCTTGATGGCACTACCGGTGAGTCAATGGCATGATCGAAAACGATCATGAAGTTCCTAAGTATCATGTTCGATAGTCTTTCTTTTTGCTGAAGTCTTGCCGTTACCCACAAGCTCGATACCAAAGATTTCCGCATCGGCATGAACCAGGCTCTTCGAGATCGCGTCAAGTTCCTTTGTTGGTATGCACCACGGACCACATCAAGAAATCTAGACTCACCGAGGGCTGCTCGATTCGAGTTGAATTTGGACAATGACCCAAGACAAAGGCAACGCTCGGGAGCAGCCTGCATGAACTGGTGTTCTCTCTCGAGACGCCGACGATAATTTGTCACTGCGGAGCTTTATCTTCAGTCTCAATGCTGTCGCCAAGCATCGTGTTGTTTGCAGCACCAGTATAGATTTGATCCTATAAACTCGTCATTAGGCTTGCTCATTGTGGAAACATGTGCTTCGGAGTTGCAATCCTCGGGTCATCGTCTCAAGCACGTGGTGCTCTAAATGGTAAGTCGGTCGAGTTGTGTAGGTGGCTGATCCGCGAACATGGCTTCGGGGCGTTGGGACAAAGCTCTTGTAATCAACATCACCACGCGGATATGTTCGGACTTGCTCAAAGTCACTGAAGCCGTCCATCACTACGTGAAAGTTGCGGCCGAGAATCGTGGGCGCTGAAGAGACTCGTCTGTAGGAGGTTCAAGGTTACGCTATCGCTGCAGTCGTCAACGGGTGTAGCGGGTCTTGGAGCTGTGCCATAGCATCGCACGCTGCCAGATACTGCAGTGGAAGCGTGAGACGCCGAAGCAATTGCCGAAATCCCTTTGAGGAGTGTAGCATTCTCCTGAACACCTTGCTTCGAGCTGTCATCGCGTATCAAGAGAGTCGAGTCCATAGCTGACAGATGCTCGAGCGTTCCATACTGATGTCGCTAGTGATACTTAGGTGAATTTGTTCGCAAGATGGTCATCGTTCCAGGACTCTGCTCTGCATTTGTAGGCACACAAAGCCGTGACGATGAATGGATCTGGGGTTTTCTCATCTAAGCTGTTTGTACCAGCGTCCATTCCAGCACGAGGATGCGGAATGCAACGGCGATATCGAAGCCCGGCACAATTCGGCTCGAATGCTTCAGGACTTCTTCGTAGTTGTCTTTTTGCTCGGCGTGAGGGCCATGCATATAGCCAGTATCGCAGCACTTCCAAAGTCAACAGGGGCAATCTGAGCCCATCCGCCACCGAACGATAGCATCAAAGATGCTGCAGCCACGCGCCCGATAAGAGCAAACCAATACGTGGTCCAACTGTTCTGCAAAGCGCCTATTGCCTCATAACCCTTGATCGCTATCAAGCAAAAGGCTGTCCGAGTGTCAGTAGCCGCAGCAAATGTCTATCAGCAAGAGAGCGAACCAATGATCCGCACAGTGGGTGCATCAAGGCCGAGCTGTTTCTGGGTAGAGGAAGGGTCGTAAAAAGCGTAGCCTTGGACGACTGTCACAAGGCCGGCATACACCAGATTGAACCAGCCAGGGGCTGAGATCGGGCGGCGCGGGCCCAAAGTTGTTGATGAAGACATGGTAGTGGATTGATGCCAGAGCGAAATCCATATCAGCCAGGCCTGCTACTCAAGATATAGATTCGAAGCATGGTATCACCATGCCACCTTGCCGGCCCAAGAGGACATGTTCTTGTCCGGTGCTGCAATTGTCCCGAACATGGCTTGCGCATTTCTGCCTCCATCCAGTGAGGCTGACAAAGCCCATCAAGTGAGATGTCGTGCGAGGCTCACGGATTTAACGAACCATTGTCACGCCGAGCAAGAGCTTTGGCGCAGATGAGTCCGATATCATAGCTCTGGAATGCCTTGACGTATCTCATTGTGGTTGATGTCAGAGTTGGAGGGAGAAGAGGGAAGTGATCGCGGCGCTCACCAGGAGGTCCGCCAAGCCTTTTCGTCATGGCCCATGAAGCTCAACCTTCTGTCCTTTCTAGAAACAACACGCTACATGTATTTGTCGACGGCAGACAATATCATCGCCAGCGGTGCTCTTCGACCACCTTGCCCAGCATTTGCGGCGTCTGCCAAAATGAACAATCACATCAGCAAGGATGAGCGACGCGAGGGTCTGAGCGTAGGTTCATAACATTCTCCTATTCCTCGAACCAGTACGCGTCTGGGAATGCTATCTCCTGCTGCTACTGCTGTCAAATCTAGTATACCACTCAAGTCCAAATCTAGAGTTCCTACAGCATGCCTCCCAAACGCGCAGCCAAAGCCATCTCGACCACTGGTGGTTTTCGGTCACCAGCGACCATTGCAAGGAAACGAGATGTCCCACACGATGCCGAAGACAACGCGTCTGATAAGGAAAACGCCACCTCAGTAGTTTCAGAGCAGAAATCACGCCCGATTCGAGCAGTCCGAGCGGTTCGAACCAAGCCAGTACCTAAAGTTCAAAGCTTGCAAGAAGATTCAATCGCGTTAGACTCGGCGGACAGTGACGAGGATGAAGCTCCTCCAAAGAAGAAGGCCAAGCCAGCCCCAAAATCTGCAACGACCAAAAAGCAGACCGCAACTAAGCCAGCCAGTACGAAAGCTAAGCCTCAAGCCAAGGCCGGAAACGATCCTGGGTCGGCGAAGAAAGTGTTCGAGAAGGCAATTCAAGAGACAGAAAAGAAAGTGAACGCACTGAACAAGAGGGTGAAAGCCATAAGTGGCAACTCTACTTCTATCACGATAGAGCATTATGCCCGCGCCGCAACACAACAGCTCAAGGCCATAACCGCTTTGGCCAAAATGGACGAGGCGCTAGCTTTCAACCTGACTATGTTCCTTGGAGACGCTGTTGCGACTGACCTTGACGCCACGATCAAGATGTGCGGGTATGGCGACCACGAGGAATACTTCAAGGAGCTGGACGATGCCCTTCTGCCTCTGATCGCAAGCAGGGAACTGCCCAAGGAACACTTCGGCGAACTGCCGGAAGTCCCACATCGCTGGACACAAGACGATGCGCGAGTGGGCCCTTTCAAGACTGGTCGGCCAAACAAACAACAGTGGAAGGAGATGGTTGACCAAAAGTATGGCTGGGAAGAAGACAGGCGTGAGCAACGACTCAAGCGTAGACGTGAATGCGATGACTGGATCTCCGTCGCTTTGAGCGACCTTAGAGAAACTCGTGACTACCTGGACCAATACGGTGTCGAAGGTTTCTTCGAGGACAGCATCGCGAAACTGAAAGAGATGAATCTCGCTCGTTAGTGTGCAGCATAAGGTTTTGAAAGCAATGCTGCTTTCTCATATCGCTACCATTTGTATTGAAACTCCTGCTTTATGGCTAATTGTTCTGCAGGGCTCTCTTTCATACCACTTGAGGCGCTGCGGTGCATTGTATCCCGATATACAGCGCTAGGCAAATGCTAGTCTCTTTCGTGACCCCACATCTCCGCTTACAGGATCTCATTGTCTGGGGTCTATAGAGACGTATGACACCATTGGCATCGGCCTTCTACAAGCACGCTCGGGGCGACTCCGGGCTGCATCGGCATCGCAAAGCCATAGAATGTATTCCCATCTACCTTCGTTGACAAACTCGAGACCGGATTTATGCCTCGTGCGAGAGTTCTGATGGTTGCTTGCCCTTGCCTTCGTCCAAAGCCATGGTTCTTATTCTGCCGCTCTTGTCGGCACTTTCACTAACATCGTCGCATATCATTCCACATAACAATACCTGTCTGGAGCCAGACTATGTCGATCTTGCACCCTTCAACGCAACATTTGTTCAGTCGGCATACTACGCACCAAATGCCAAAAATGTGTCAGGCACATTCAACAAGAACAGCTTTTGCGAGATAAACGGCACTGTCTCATATGGTGACAATGACACACTTGCCTTCACATTATGGCTTCCGGATAACACGGACTACCAGGACCGCTTCCTTGCTGTAGGCAATGGCGGCATGGCAGGAGTAATCGACTTTGCAAGCATGCTCAACCAGCTCAATAGTGGCCTCGGCTTCGCAGTCGCAGGTGGAGACTCCGGCCATCTGGCATCTATCTACCCTACCTACACGACCAAGACCAGCTCGAGGCCTGGATACATAACGCAGTTAGTCTCTTCACTCCGGCTGCAAGAGCCCTAGTCAATGGGTACTATGCCAAGCCTCCGAAGTACTCTTATTATGCTGGCTGCAGTACTGGAGGAGCACAAGGGTACGCCCTTGCCCAATACCATCCAGTACTTTTCGACGGAATCTACGCTGGCTGTCCAGGAAACTGGTACAGTCACTTGGCATTGAGCTTTCTTTGGAATGCTCAGCAGATAGACACGAGAGAGAGGAACTTGACGCAAGCACAGTTGACATTCATCAGAGATGCTGTAGTCATTGCTTGTGACGAGATTGATGGGGTCAAAGATGGCTTGATCGAGAATCCATTGGCTTGCAAATTCGATGTCGAAACGCTGCTCTGCTCTACGAACGAGTCGCCAAATACCAACGAGACAGTGACCTGTCTCACGTCTGATCAGCTTGACACGGTCAAAGCCATATACGCCGGCCCAAAGCGTTCCGATACTGGAGCAGAAGTCTACCCCGGCTTCAGCTTCGGCAGCGAAAGCGAATGGATTCAGCAAGAAGGTGAATTGGCCAATGCCTTCAGCATACCGATCCTTCAAAACCTGGTCTTCAACGATCTCTCCTACAACGCGAGCCATTTCAACTGGGCTTCAGACGTCGATACTCTGGACGAAAAAGCCGGGACTTTCATAGACGAAATCGACCCCGATCTGTCAGCTTTCAAAGGTAAATTTCTTACTCATCAGGGCTGGACAGATCCATACAACGCCGCTCTTTGGCCGATCCAGCATCGAGAACAGGTCGAAGCTGCAGCTGGTGGAGATCTTGGAGACTGGTATCGTTTGTTCATGGTTCCTGGAGGTGGTCACTGCGGGCCTGCTGCTACGTATCCTGGCGTGCCGAGTAATTATCATTTTGTGGAAGCACTCGTGAGCTGGGTTGAAAATGGTCATGCTCCCACGGAGGTGCTTTCTACCAGTGTAGACGGTGGCGGGAGGACGAGGAAATTGTGTCCTTGGCCTGAAACCGCGAAGTATTGCGGAGGGAGTGTGGATGATTGGGAGAGTTATGAGTGCTCACTTTGAGGCTGAAGCTCCTGATCACATGTACCTGGTTTCCAGACGAGTTTGAGGTTGAAGAGCATGTAAAGCAATCTGGGGCGTGAGGTCCTCTCCCAGGTATGACCACAGTAAGAGCTAGGAGTGCTCACTGGGTTTCTGTCTCTTCGTTCTGGTCAATCAGATTTGAGATCGCTTGGAGCTTGGCGAGCATTCAAATCGATCTTTAGTATGAGCTCCTTCCAAGACGCAGACTACGATGAGAATTATGAGTGCTCACTACTTGGCCAGAACTCTCCAGTGTAAGCAGAAAGATTTCACATCGGTTGGAGATCGCAGAGCAGATACCGCTGTCTCAGGCTTGAGCTTGATCTTGAACAGTGAGCCACGCCATATCTACACTTGTTGGTCAACCATAACAATTCTTCATTCCATTCTTCCACGATTGGTGTAGAGTAGAGAGCTAGAGGCTGACAAGTCTCGTTGAACGAGAGATGCGAACGGCAAAGCAGGTGCAACGGTTCGTGTTGGACAAATATACACATATCCTGAGCTTCCGCTCTCATGTACGTGACTCATGAACGTATGAAGGCATCTGAAGTTCCACACGCTCCAGAGAGACACCAGATAAAAGAGCCCGTGAGCTACGGTCGCCTTACGGCATTCCGGAATGAGCATCTCGAAATCCCCAAGCAGGGCTTTTGACTTCAGGCTGGGATTGGAGACAGCCATCTTATCATTTTCATTGAGCCGGAAGATGCAAGACATCGGATTATCACATTTACATCCACTCTGGTGCTCCGCGAAAGGTCGTCGATCAGGATGCAACAGTTTTATAGTCACATGCGTCGAACAGGACAGGGTCTGGAATGACAATCAATGAAACTCTGAAGAGAAGTGATACACGCAAGGAAAGACAGCTTTGATTTCACGCGGCTTATCATACATCATCTTCCCTCCCTTCTGTATGCTGAAACCTCATGCTTTGAACGCCAAATCTTGGTGCAGTGATTCGGACCCCCAGTTGTTGACTGTGATACATCATGATCGAAGGAGTCGTAAGTCGTAAGTCGTGAAGTCGTAAGATCGTGTATTCATGAGATCGTTGGACTTCTTGAGAGTGTATTGTAGTCGTTGATCGTGAGCTTAGCGAGCACGGCGGGTGGCTCCTCCAGGCTCGCGGCTAAGCTCCCCAGCGTCCTCCTCACCAGAGCCCTCGTCCTCTGAACCCTCGTCAGAGTCCTCTTCCTCGTCTTCCTGATCCTCGTCATCACTTTCTGGGTCACACTCATTCCCATCGAATGTGTCATCCTTCAATGCCTGAGAGATGCTGCCCAGCGCCCACTTCCACTCGTACAACAAGTCTGGGAAAGAGACGCCATAGATCTTGGCGTACTCCTGAGTTGCAGCGTAGATGACACCATTCAGATCGGCCTTGAGTTGGTTGGTCGTCTTGGCTCGCACTTCTTTCAACATGCCCTTGACCCGGTACTTGTCGTCCTCGATGGCTTTGACAATCGAATCGAGGACTGTGATCATGTCGCGCCAGTTGGCATTGTCCTTAAGATAGTAGTCGTACATGGAGTGGATGGCTTGGGCAAAGGTCTGGCCCAGAGTGTTCTCCTCCATCGAGGTGTTGGTCAGGAGCACGAACTGCTCGTACTGCTTCTTGTTGATCTTGCTGGAGGATGAACCCATCTAGAGTCTTCATTAGCACTTTTCTGGAAGATAGTCTTGTTGGGAGCCATACCTTAACTGATGGAAGAAAGTTTGGGTTGGGAATTGGTTGTGGGAGTGGTAAGGCTAGGTGATGGCTGTTCGGTTGTAATGATCGCGGAAGTGTCTTGGTTGTTTGAGTGTGTTGGAAAATTGTGGAAGAACGATGAAGCCGAAGTGGAAGCATAAATAGATGAGCATAGGTGAACTTGTGTCCGACGAATGTCCTGTGATAGTCCTTGGACCGCATGCTTGTGTCAATCCTTTGCATGTGCGGTCCTTCAAGGCCCAAGGATCACATGCGCCTAGAGCTCGTTCACTCCGAAGTTGAGGCGCTGTTTGCATGTGATGATAGGTTGAGCAGCATGAGAAAAGCCACGGAACAAGAGCATGGTGAGACTTTGGAGACACTCCCCAGATGACGCTTCCATTCGGTATTAATCTGCGTAAGTCATCGCTTCGTGCTATCGTGGTATCGTAACGCCGTGAACGATCGTCTCCAGAACTTCCGTTGAAGAGAAGCATTCCGCATGCTCACCTGAGCAGCTTCAGAACGCTCGAAATGGACAGAAGTCACCACGTGCTCCGCTCCAGCATGAAATAGCAGTGATGGGTGCATGTTGAGGAGCCATGAAGCCAGAGTCTAGTCCGACTTGCCCATCTCGTTCCCACTATCTCCTCCCTTGATCAGAACGGACTCCCAGATCGCCTTCTTGTCAATCTTCTGGTCCTTCTCGCCTTCGGTGCCATCAATCGTGAGATCCTCCAGAGCGTCGCGAAGGTTCTCCAGAACCCACAGCTCATCCTCCAAGACGTCCTGGTACGCCTTCTTCTCCTTGACCGCATACTTCTCCGTCGTCTCGTGAAGACCATTCAACAAGTCCTTCACCTGCTTCTCTGTGGTGTTTTCGATGCGGTGCGCGATGAACGCCTTGATGCGGATCTTTTCGGTCTTGACATTCTCGATGACTTCGTTGAAGGCGTCGGCAAGCACATTGGCTTTCGGGACATAGTACTCGAAGATCTCCATCGTGCCATGCTGAACGGTCTGACCGAAGGTGCTTTGGCGCACATCTTCTTCGGAGAGGTTGTAGAAGACCTCATCGGTAGCGTTGTTTGCCATCTGCTCTGAATTAGCGCTGCATATCGATCAAGAATTCCAGTGCTTACCTTGCAAGTGCTTGTCCGTGTTGCGAGGGAGTGTATTCGAACTGGTAGCTAAGAGGTTTTCGGAAGGATGTTACGAGCTTGTCGGAATTATCTGATCGACTGGTAGTGGTGGTTGTCGTCTTGAATGTTAAGGAAGTGGTTGAAAAGATCATGGTCGAAGTCGAAGCATAAGTAGCTGGATGTAGGTGAGGGTGGTACAGCGAATGTCCTGTGACAGTCGTCAATGCCGATGCTTGTGATACACCTTGACTGCGCACGAGCATTTACGCGGAACTCCTTCACTCTTCAAGTGAAAGAGCAGCATGTTGCACAAGACTGCCCACGCACAATTAGAGCGGCATGTGATCTTTCTTTAGCAGGTTCACAGGTGCTCGCTATATATGGAGAAGTCGATTGCTGTATAGAAAAGTTGACAAAGCTGAGCCGGAGTGCAAAAGCCGAACGATGGATATACTCTGGTGAACGTGAGAGCAGGAACACGTGTTCACGTGCCGACTCTTCCTGGCGGATGGCAAGGACAGATTTGTATAGTGCATGCTCTCGATCGCTCAGTGGTGAAAGTCGCCAGGAGCCCATTAATTGAAGAGAGGAGGTGAGGTCTGTTTCACCTGGCTGCCAGTCATAGATCTATTGCCCACATGTTCCATTGGCTGTCGGTGTAGTAGTCTTGAGACGGCGCCGAGCCAGAGAGAGAAAGGCAAAAGAACAGGTGAAGACGTGCAGCGTTTGATGATTTGCGTCAAAACTCCCTGTGAAAGACATGAAGCGCGCCAGGTCGGAGGAGAGAAGAAGACATCGCCGTCGATACTTTCGTCGCTTCCTTGCTCAATACAGTTCAAAACTACTTCGCCTCCACGCCTTCCTTCCCGTCCATCGTATCCTTCTCAGCAGCTGCAACGAGCCTCTTGAACACCCAGAGAAAAAGACCGACCTTGTCTGCGTCGGCATCGCTGCCGATGCAACCATAGAGGCTCATGCTTGTCGATATGCCCATCATTATGTCCGCTTCAAGCTGCGTCTTGGCTTTTGCAGCTCGAGTGGCGATGACTCCGGAGATCTTCTTCGGGTCCTCCTCATATTTCTCAATGACGAATTTGAGGAGCTCGAGAACAGTGTCTTTGCATGTCTTGTCTTTTGCGGAGTTCTCGTATGCTCGATGGATGCCCATCGAGATTGCCTCGGACAGAGTCTTTTGCTTTTGGTCGAAGTAGAGCTGGTAGTGGTTCCAGTCAAGTCGTGGCATCTATTGTAGTATCAGCATGAGGTACCACAAGACTGCGCTGGGCATCGCTTACCTTGTGGTCCTTGCAGATATTGGATTGGATTGATAATATGTCAATCTGCTTGTCAAGGTGTAGTCTTGTGTGTCGCTTAAGACAATGGTATAACGATGTGTTATAGGCCTGGCGTGATTTCTTATAAAGGGGGAATATGGCAGTCATGCGCTGACATTTGCACATGCTCCACAGTCGAGTGAGGGAGACTGTTCACTCCAACAAGTGAATACCACCATACTTATCTGCCTGTGACAAGCGGTCTTGCAATAGCGTGCATTGTCTGCTGACAAGGGCGAGCTCAGGCAAACAGCGGCTCAGTGCAGGTTAAGTCGAGGATGCTTGTGAACAAAGAGTCAGTGAGGGCGGCCTGCATGTCTTGCCGTCGTTGGCACGTAAGCTGGTCGGTCGGCAGGCCTGTGATTGTCGAAAGTGAATATCTGTAGGCAGCTGTGCTCGTGAACCAGATGTCTGTCTTGAAATGCCTCTCAGAATGTTCGACGTAGTGGAGCCTTGTTTGCAAGAGAGCTTTAACCGGTCAGTGCTTCCCGCCCAGCAACACGTTCTCAAGCTCGAATTTTGCGCGCTGGCAAACTCCCCAGAGCACCACCATGACCAGCGAGGTATGTCGGATTCCCTGATGCTAGCGCTGCCGTGCACACGAGGGCGCGATCATCGCTCGCAATCAGCCACAAGCTAACGTCTTCGCAGAACAACAACCAAGTTCCCGCTCCATACACTGAAGGCGGCATCGTAAGTAGCATCGTTCGAGGAATATCCCTGGCACCACCACTTGACATCGGCACGGGTTACTGACCATTCTCAGAACGACCTCCTCGCCACCATCGAAGAGACAGAGTCCCTCCCAGACGAGGACACCAACATGGCCGCTCAAGGCCAAGACGACTCTCCTGCCGCCCCTCTCCCAGACCAGGACACCATTATGGCCGCGGGAGGCCAGGAAAATCTCCCGGCCGCGTCCATCCCAGGCGAGGTCACCACCACGGCCGCTCAGGGCCAAGACGACTCCGCTGCCGCCACACTCCCAGCCGATCCATTGCGCGACGGCATCCAGGAGGAGTTGCGCAAGCTCCTCGTGGCGAGTGAGCCCAACGTGCGCAATGGCCTGGCCATGCGCTTCTCCCTCAACCTCCTCATCCAGCTCTTCCGCGAGATGAAGGACGACGAGGAGGTGGTCCTCGACAAGGACAAGGTAAGCGTGCTCTAAAACCGACCTTCTTCCTCTCTGTCACATTTTGCTAACGAGTTCTACCTTTGTTCACCAGTGGCTGTCCCAAATCGCCACCACCATCCACGACAAGCCTGCCGATGACACCATCCGCTACAAGACCGGCGCCATCGTCATGGGCGCGCTCGTGCAGGCACCATGGGGTCTGAACAAGGGTTCAGACTCCCCTGCATATGACACGACCCTGACCCTCAACTCGATCTTCGAGGGCATGTGCAGCTTCGCGCGCACACTCACCGCCGAGCTCCGCCAAAAGGAGCAAGAAGGCGTCAACCTCGCCGATTATGATGTCGACGAGAACAAGTCCGACCCAGAAGACGATGCCGACTTTGAGGACGATACCACCACAACTCCGGCCGCCGCCAAGAAGCCAGCGCGCCAGAGTAGCGGCAAAATTGCCACCTCGGGCGACAATAGAGGCAACCATGGTCACAGTGCCGCACGCCGGTAAGTAACATCGATCGCCTATAGTGTCGGAAGTCTTTACTGACCATGATATAGCTGGACCGACGAGGAGCACGTCTGCTTGCTCAAGTGCTGGCGCGCGAATGTCGCCCTCCCGCACGCCAAGAAGGTCCAGGCGCACAACGATACCTTCCCAAGAGCACCTGGAGACACCCACATGCGTACTCGAGAGGGCTGCCGCCAGCAGATGGACAAGATCGTGGGGCTGACCCCAGCTGGGCTGTATGGGAGGATCGATGCCAAGATCGACGAGCTCAAGAAGAAGATCGCTGCTGAGGGGTTGGCGAAGTTGTCGCAGCAGGGATAGGGAACTCGCTTCTGTTGTGTGATTGAGGCTGAGCAGCGAGATGGAGTCCTCCAGGCTCAAAAGGATACCCGCTGCACGGAGTTGACTTCGGTCCTCCTAGGCTGTAGTATCCTCTGAACGAATGCAAACGTGAACCAAAGTCCTCATCTTTTCCTTCTTTTGATATTGTTCTCCTCTCCTCTTATCTCCGTATGTTTTTACTTGCTTCAATATATGGAATATCAGCACCCCTGTGTTGACGAATTCGAGGTATCATCGAATACAGAGGAGCAGATCCCAGACTCGACACAGCTTTTCCCAAGTATTAGAGTACAGCTCAATACATTGTATCAGGACGATACCCTCTGTGAAACTCCAGAGTCGTAAATTTATCCATCATTTGGGCACAAGTGGCAGGGAAAAGACTCCTCCGAGCAGAGGAATTCGGTTGAATTTCGGTTAGAACTCTGCTTCTGGGATTACAACAATGCTATTCCGAGAACATCTAGGCCATCTTGGGTAATGAAGAAGGAGGAGCGACACCGAGGTGAGTTGAAAGCTCTCTCACCGGAGGACTGCCCCAAACAGAGGAACGCAGCGGAATTTCGAGCAGAACTCTGCTTCCGGCATCACAACAATGCTTCTCCCAGAACGTCCAGACCGGTTTGATTGACAAAGATGTAGGAGCGACAGCAAGGTGAGCTGAAAGCTCTCTCGCCAGAATTCGAGAAGACTTCGATCAGAATAGTGCTGACTTGATCACAACAATGCTCATCAAAGATCATCCGGGCCCAGTTGATGGATGAGGATGGAGGAGCGATAGTAACGTGAGTCGGCAGCTCTCTCACAGCGATGCGACAAGGTTTCGCCTAGAGCTCTGCTACTGGTACGATAACAATGCGCTCCTCTATGAACGTCCAGGCCAATTTGATTGATCAGGATTGAGGAGGGAAAGCCGGGTGAGTTCTGAGCTTCATCACCGCATTACGCGCTTAGTCAAGCTTTGCCTCCGGAACGAGCTTTATGTCCATGGGAGTCCGGGAAAATCCAGGTCATCCTCATTTTTGCGAGAGCGAGAGCAACAGACAGGTGTGTCAAAGAGTTTCTCACCTCCCTCTCTGGTTTGCGAGCCATAGCTCCGCAAGGTACGTGTAATTCCTGGCCTTTCGAGCGGATCCAAGCTATCATTGATTGCGCAACATATAGAGCGAAGAGGAGGTGAGTGGAAGGATTTCTCACCTCCATCAGTGCATATAGGAGCCATAGCTCCACGAATCGTGCATACTTTGTGGGCTCCTGCGCGGATTTGAGCCATCATCAATCCCGCTAGAGACAGAGCGACCAAGACGTGATTCGAATGGCTTCTCACTTCAATTAGTGCATTTGCGAGCCACAGCTCCACGGATTCATTCGATCGGGGGACTTATGAGCGAGTTGCTCTCGACATCAATCCCGCGATAAGTAGAGCGACAAAGATGTGATTCGAGAGGTTGCTCGCTTTCATTGATGCAGCTGCGAGCCACAGCTCCGCAAAGAATATTTGGTCGTTACCCTTCCAAGTAGATTCAGGCCGAAGTCTTGGCGATAAGAAGTGGAGTGATAGAGAGGTGATTCCTCAAGTCACGTCACGGAATGCAGCTCCCAGCCCCAACTCTGCAGCGAATATATCGACGGCGGTCCTTTAAGTCAATCCGGATCAAGTGGAGACGACAAGCGCAGAGCGACAGAGAGGTGATGTGAAAGATCAATCACCTCTCGAAGTATGACTTCCAGCCCTGGCTCTTGATAAAAATTACGGACCATGGTTATTGTAGGAGATCCAGACCAAAATCAAGACGTCGTAATGCAGAGCGACAGTAAAACTGGACCGACACTATGCCACCTCAGCGAAGCAAAATGCGAGACACAGTTCTACAGCTTGTAATAGTCGATGCAGCCTTGAACGGATCCAGGTTGGTATCGATGCACGGGAAGGCAGCGCAACGGCGAGGTGAAATGGCCGTGGCACCCCCCTTCGGACTGCTGAGCTGCACTAACATTCGCTTCACATGCCAATTCGAACACTCTCGCAGCGAATCCATGCTTGTTCCGAATTTTGAAGCACTGAGAGTTGGCTTTGTGAGAAATGGCGACATATCTCGCGATATCTTGCTGATCAGATTGTGCTCGATTGTGATGCCAGTACCGTGGCCAAGCAGGCACATCTGGATCGATGTGTGCAGGAGGGCACCCAGAGCGGCACTCAAGTGAGGCGAGCGGCTGTGCACTTATGCTCCAAAGGGATGAACGAGGTGATGGTAGGGGTCTCTCACTGAATGTTTGCGACATCTCTGTGTCTCTGTACTGAGATAGAGGCCATGCAATCCAGATCAAACCCAGGATTTGGAGCTCAGCTGAGGTATAATGGGGACTGTTGCAGAGAGCGAGTGCATGTTGAAGATTGGCGCCTCTTCTCACGTGTCTTCTCGTATGCTCTCGGAGAGCCAGCCTGCCGCCATGGTCGGTCCCACCACCAAGTTGCGCATCGTCAATATCGAGTGTGAAAGAGGGCCAGCATACAACCTATCACATTGTATGAAGATAGAATGAGAATCAGGCAAGAGGAAGAGTGGTCGCGCAAGTTCTCTCGGACGGAGGTCAAGCCGAAGCTTTCACACAAATGCTTGGCGAGGGCATCCCTGCCATCGCGATCTCGATCATGTCGACTACTCCTCTACTTCCAACAAACGCTTTCCTCTTCTACATACACCTTTCACCAATGCACCATAATCCTGGGAGCAACATAGAAGATATGGCTGGAGGAGGAGGACCTACCTGCTTTCGACTTGTCTCTTTGACCTCCCAGCAGCTTCGCTTGACGGCCCTCCTGCGCAAGCACGAACATCCACGCGAATGCGAATGAGATACCATGGAGACGACAAGAGGCCTTGAGAACTCACAAGAATGACACGTCAGTGGGCCCTAAGATGGTGGCTCGCCTGATTGAGGAGCTGGGGCATCATTCATGAAAGGCTCATCTGAAAGCGCAGAATGCACAACACACCAACAAAGTCTTCGTATCGAGGTTGCTTCTTGAAGAGGCGCAGAGCCACATATGCAATTCTGCGTCTTCTGGTAACAGCACTCGTCTATAATTGCTGTGCGATCTGGAAGATCGGCTCTGAAGTCACCTTGGTCAGCTCTTGGACAATAAGCCCCTCTTCCTCCAATGCTACCAGAGACCGCCTTCGCTGCGAGTCTGGTCAGGATGAGTCTCACTGCTATTCTGGCGCAGCAGCGGTGAAATAGTGGCCAGAAGGAAAGCGCACCTCGGGATCGCGCCCTGGTTTCCGCTTTGGGTAGGTGCGGTAAGTATATGGTTTAATGATGGTCAGGCTACAGCACAAATAGCCACAATACAGCACCCGAATCTTGACAGTTCAACGATGGCTCTCACTACTGCGTGCTCACTGTGCAGGACTGTTCTTGAGCTCGATGGCTTGATGGCCAGACTGTGAGAAACCATACCATATCACCTTCCCCGGAAATGCTGCTACTCGCTCAAAACGGCCTCTGCGTGGTGCGTTCAGAGCTGTGGAGACAAAATGCACTGTTTCACTAGAAGAGCTGAAAGGCCCACAGTGCGAAACCCGCAGTTCGGAATTCCTAGGCACTCACATATATTCTTCTTAGAAGGCATGCTCGACCTAAACTTTCTGATCGCTCCTCGGTATCTCCTGGGCTGTTTGTTGACTTGAAAATCAGTGCGATCGCATAGCACGGACCATTTCCAAAGAGACCGGCAGACCTACATGTAATGTAGACGATGGGATTGGTCCACAACACAAATGAAACCTTAATGCGAGCGTGTTGCCGCTACTGTCCCGTCTCCAGATCCGCAACGGGAAATTTTAAGCTTGAACCCAAGCTTGGAGACGCTTTTGCTTACTCAAGCTATCACAGCTTTTGCTTGGTATGGAAGGAGTTCAAAGACTATACCTGCATCGGGGGAGACAGCCCACGAATCACCACAAGAATCCGACCTTCTCAAGAACGCCGAGGCGTCTCACTGCAGGACTATTCTTGCCACGTGCAGCCATAAACTAAAGCATGTGCCATGCTTCTAGCATAAGGGACTTCGGGGAATGCTACTGTGTTTTCGAGAAGATCCTCCAACGGGTGGCCTCTGCGCCGTGGCCAGAACTTCTCGAAAACACAGTAATGCACTGCCGATCACTGTAGAACTTGGCTTGTCCTGCTGAGGCACTGACCAAGACAGCAGAGGAAGCTTCCTTCGAGAACATGAGCTAGTCACAACGAAAATTGGCCGAGGCAGGGAGAATATGGCGACTGAGTGTCTTCTATAAGTGTCGAAGCGCTGCCAGTGTATACCTCTATCAGTACAACAGATATCGCAGCCTGACGATCAAAGCTCATCGTCACGATGTCGCCAAAATCTCTTCTCGTAACTCTGGCAGCCGCCCAAGGCGCTCTTGCATACCCATGGGTCGTTAATGCCCCAGGTGTCGACTCGTCGATGCTGCCACGATCCAGCCGCCTTAACATGCCACGGGATGCTCCAGACTGCCCTTTCAACGCAAACCACCAGCCAGCTGCGCCGATCACTTCGCAATATCCATACAACAACGCGATCAACGGCAAGCCAGGAAATGGCAAGGGAGGATACTTGGTGCCAGCTCCAGGCGACACCGCTCACCAGTACCAAGCTCCCAACCCAAAGACAGATATTCGTGGACCATGCCCCGGTATCAACGTAAGTGGTCAAGCGTCGCTATACGAGTGGTCGAAACACTGACATGAACAGGCCATGGCTAACCACGGCTTCTTGGCTCGTGATGGTATCACGACTTACAACGAGCTGGTCGATGCACAGCAGAACGTTTACAACGTCGGCTACGACCTTGCAAATCTGCTGGCTATTGCTGGTGTCGGACTTGACGGTGATCTTGTTGGAACCACCAAGCTCTCTATCGGATGCGATGCCACTTCTCGCACAGCTACTCCAGGCAACGTCCTCGCTGACGAGCTTGGTCTGAACGGCCACAACCATTTCGAGGCCGATACTTCTCTCACCCGCAACGATTACTTCTTGGCCAACGGCGACAACTATAGATGGAACGCAACCCTTTTCACTCAGATGATGAGCTACTGCCAGGGTAATTGCAACCTCGAGCACTTGGCCCTCTACAGGGAAGCCAGATACAATGCCTCCAAGGCAGACAACGGCAACTTCTTCTTCGGTCCTGGATCTCTGCTCTTGTACGGAGCTGCATCTTTCCTTTACGAGCTGATGCCAACTGCAGGTGGCACCGCCGATGAGGCTGTAAGTATCTCTTATTCTTGCGCTTTGTACTCTCGCTAACAGATGTTAGACCATGATGTCCTTCTTTGGTGCGGACAAGGTCAATGGCAAGTACGTCTTCAACGGTGGAGAGCGCATTCCACCAAACTGGCGTGCACGTGTCGACCCATACGACAACAACAAGGTCGGTGGCCAGATTATCGCCATGTACTTGCTTCACCCAGTGCCATTCGGTGGCAACATCGGCCCAAACAACTTCAACGGCTTGAACTACAGCTCCTACATCAGCAACGGCAAGCTGAACCAGCAGACCGCTTCCTACGCCATGTGCTTGATCTACCAGACCCTTACTGGAGGTTTCCCATCAGAGCTCGGCCAGCTCATCAACATTCCTGTCGCCGTTGAGAACGCTATCACTTCCAAGCTTGCACCAATGGCTCAGAACTTCGGATGCCCGCTCAACCACAACTCTGGTAGCAGCGCTTCTGGATCGCAGTAGAAGAATGAAAATTCTCATAGCTTAGCATTATTGCTGAATCAAGCCTTCGTGCTTTTCTCGTAACCATGATACCACTGCATCTCCAACATCTTTGGGCTTCTCATACATCAAACAGTGTCCTGCGTTCACTTCCTTGATACTGACATCTGGCAGAAGTCCCTGCGCAGCAAGCCCATGTACAGCTGCAGCCGGAGCCAAAGGATCTTGCAGTGCCAGAATAGCCAAGTAGGGCCTCTTGACAACATGCGTTCCTTTCTTGAGCGCTTCCTTATCAGCTTCTGCAACCAGTCCCTGTGCGACAGCTTTGTACCAATTCATCGGCCCTCGCAACCCGTCGCGACGCAGTCTTTCAAGCCACTCTTCGCGAAACCTACCCATCTCCGCGTAGGGAAGAACAGATTTGGCAGCATTACTCTCATCCTTCAACCACGCCTCGAACGCACCCTGATTACAACACACCTCCTTCATTCGCTTTCCTCCTCCGTGCAACGCAGTGAAAAAGTTCTCCAAATTTGCGTCTATCAACCCATACCCTTTGTCCCTTGTGAACAGCTCGAAGTACCAAATCGAGCAGTAGCCCTGGTATTGCTCCATCATGGCTTTGATCTGTGCGAAGTCGAAAGGGACTGGAGATGGCGGGACATATGCACTTCCAAGTGTAATCAGTCCTAGGACTGATTCTGGATGGAAAGAGTATATTTTGCTGGCGAGGAAGACTCCGAAGTCGTGACCAAGTACGATGACTTTTGGAGTACGTTCGTGCTCCAGGAGATCTACCATGTCACTGCATATGGAGTCCATGGCATATAGTGAGACGTCGTCTGGCTTGTCTGACTCGCCGTAGCCGATCAGATCCGGAGTGATGATGCCGTAGCCATTTGGGAGGAGATGGTTGGTGATGAGGTCTGACCAGAGAGCTGCAGAGTCCGGACAGCCGTGGAGAAGGAGAAGTGTTGGTTTGTCGACTTTCGCCTTCGATGTCCAGTAGACGTAGTTGACCCCACTGGCGGCTTTGAACGATTTCTTTTCTAGTGCATCCATGCTGAGCGAGGCTGGAACAAGCTTGGTGATTTGCTTTAGGTATGTTTATCAGTTAGATCAGGTTCTTGAGCGCGCGTACTTTGGAGGAGACAGCTATTGAGCCAACATTTTTTGCCGATGACACCCTGGAGTTGAGGATCATTGAAGCTGAGGTGCTGTTCAGCCGCACTTGAGGTCCTCGCGTGGGTACCGAGGGCTTCTCAGAGCTCACGTAGCTCGCTTCGCGCTCAAGATTGTAGGTACATAAGGCACAGTCCTCCATTAGTTTCAATCATGAGAGAAAGAGTAAATGTTTTTTTTTTTTTTGAAATTTTGTGCTTGGGCGATGTTAGGATGTGACTAAAAAGACATACTTGTACTCTACCAAAAATTACGATGGTTTTCCGATTAATGTTACAATCGGAACGAATGTCGAAAGAGAAGTCCATCTACCTTGAGCAATGAAGGTGTGTCTCTCAACTTGGCGCGCTGCTCTCAAGCCTCGACGATTTAGAAGCAAGTCAGTCCGATCATGAAGGTCGTTATGCCTGGCTCTATGAATCGTCAGAGCAATCTTCCGCATTCTCCAAGTGATCGAATCCTAGTTTTAAAGTGCCAATCATAGAGTCGAGCTCTTGTGGACGGTCGAAGATCTTCTGTCTGCGATTCCTCGACTTGTTGCGACGGAGGGACTCGTGATCAGACGCTATTCGAGCTGAGGTATGGCATTGCCAGATTGGGCTGTCTTGGCCGTCTGAAGAGTCGTCGGTCTCCAGGGCTCGTTCAAATTCCTCGGACTGGACTGCGTCCCAGAGAGGTGAGGTGGGTCCTGTAGAGCCTTTAGTCTCCGTGGCATCTTCGGCTTGACTGGCTTGGGACCACGCTACCTCGGGCTTTGAGGAGTCGTTGGTTTCTGAAACCTTCTCGACTTCTTTAGTTTGGGTTGATGTAGAGTCGTCCGTGGTGCTGTCTTGGCTGTCACCGATTTCCGCGGAGTCGTTACATTGCTCGGGCTCGATTGCTTCATGTTCCTCTGAACCCGAAATTGCAGAGCTCTCCTTCTTTGCAATCTTTTCGCTCTCTCCAGAGCCTGAACTGAGATCAAGCATCTTAGCTCTGTCTTCCTTGTCGCTGAGGCTGAGCGGCTTCAAGAGTGATTCTCTGCCCTGCTTGAGAGCGGCTTGAACCGACGGTGGAAGTATGCTAGGCTTGTTTGGTTGACGTTCCGCAAAATCCGAAGGTTGACAAGATGTTAGTGGTTTGGCAATGCATGTCCGAGGTACCTTTGGCGCCTCGACTGGACTAGGAGTTGGACATGTCTGCAGTCTGAGCTGAGACTCGACCATCCCGGTGACGTCCTGTGTTGCTCTGATGATTGTCTTGACGCGCTTCTCCAGGAAGCCGGTGACTGCGGAAGTGGACTCCATGACTTGTCCTTTTGGGGCGGTGAAGGTTGCGGAAGTCCTGCGAGAAGATATTTTGTGCTCGAATGTGTTCGAAGCCACCTTGGAAAAGCTTTTTGAAGTGGTTATGCCGGGACCAGCCTGGCAGGAAGAAGCAGATGCGGTAGCTTGATCAAACGGTGGTGTCTGATGATCGATATTGCAGTGCGTCAACTTCTTTTATATGGTGCCAGTGCGGGACTTCAGAAGGCTGCGCGAGAGCCGGAGAGAATGCCATTCTTCACGTCGCGAATGTCAGAAACAATGTGTCTGTAAGTCAGTGAGAACGGTTGGGACCAATGACAGACCCATTGTTACATGGGTGTGAAGCGGACAAGGTCATTGTGTCGTAAACAAAGGCCAACTATATGCTGCGCTCCTGCGATCCATTGTTGCCACATAGAGGCAAATCCTTTGTCCTTCTCATTCGGCGCGGAAACAACCTGCAGGTGCAAAGGGTTCGATCAAGAGTGGATGATATCCCTGTCTGCAGTCTTGAGCGCGCAGTGGAATCGGAGCCAATTGACAATTTTGGGACTCAGTGGCTCCAGGCACACTTCCCTCGGACGGCCACAGGATCCCACGGGGAAGATATGAACGGAGAGCCAGGATATTGTGACACTTCCTGGCATGCCGCTTCGAAGCCATTCGGCACTAATCCAACGCGATGGGTATCTCTGCACTGCAAGATATGTTAGCAAGCGAATTTTGGGTATTAGCCATCGAACACATCGTTCACTTGCCCCCTTCAAATCGTCGTCCCATTTTAGATTCGGAAATATGTCGTTGAGATAGCTGCAGGCTGCCTTGCCGAGAACCTTCTTGATTTTGCCGTTTGCTTTACACGTACAGAGACGGGCATATCCTTTTTGCTTTGCCACTTTATCCGTTGTGTGGTAGAAGTCGATACCCGTGTATCCAGACACGCCTGTCGCCCATTGATCCTCCGGAATGTCGTCGGCCAAAGGGAAAGGAAGCTGGAATTTTTCAGTAAAAGCCTTAGGAGCGGAGGAGTCTGCGCCAGACGTATACCTGAGGAAATGGTGTTGCGTTCACTCTAGTGGCAAACGAGCTCCAGAGCAGTATGGCCAAAGGCCCCAACCAATGCATAGTGCTGCTACCAAATGTGACTCCTTGGGCAGAGTTGTCTTGACAGGTGTGCTCTGCTATCAGTACTGAAGCTCGCGCACGACAATAGGTTCAACAATGCGAAATGGATTACGCCGGTTGCCGCAACAAGTAGATTGTTCCAAGAGCTAGCTCGTGGCTGTCGGCCAGCAGTCGTACTCGTGTCAACACAGGATTGTGTGCTTGCCCTTAGTGAGCGATCCCATCTGCTGGCAGAGAATCTTGCAATATATCATGTCAAGAATCGTAAAGGTCATTCGACGCGGGGCTGACTGGCAGTTTAGCAGTGGGAAGCTGGTAGAATCTTAATTGAGGCATGGGCCCACGATATCGGAAAGTAAGGCAAAGCTGCTGAAGATAGTAGTAGTGACCGGGCGAGCAGAATCACGTGGAGAAAACACTAGCAACCACGGTGATGCCGGTTTAGTACCAAACGACAGCTCACCAGTGACCCGTTGTGCGCCATCGCTGCCATCTATATCAGCCGTCTCAGCGCGCCGACGGTGCACAACAATAGGATACCGGTAGTGGAGCTGACCCTCGTGAGAAAACAGTCTGCCTGCTGTTGTACCTTCGACAAAGTTGACAAGGTTCAGGGCTTTTCAAGATCCAATGTGCCCAATCAGGTCAATTGCCGTTGGTCTCTTTTGAGGTTGTGAAGTCGTTGGTGGCGACCCGGCAAGTTGGCTCTTTGAACAAGAAATGTGTCGAAGCATGCATCCTACGAATGGCGTTCTAGCTACCATCAACCAAGCTTCCATCGCATGTCGCACAATCAAGGTTCCAGGATCGCATCTGCTTGCACGTGGCAGCGGCTGGAAGCCGCATCGTATCGAGGCCTCGGTGGAACACGAACAGAACTTGGGCCGTTGGCCATAGAGCTTGACTTCAGGTTGTGAGAGAAATCCGACGTTTCGTAGAAACTGGAAGGAGAAAGCGTGTCGTTACGGAGTGGTGGCTGAACCCCAGAAGTACGCACATAGTACTGACCACTCCGCGGATCCGCGTTTGCTGGCCAGTACGTGACGGTCTGGAGCATGGTGTATACGAATTGATAAAGTCTGTCGAGGAAGCATATTTGGGGATGAGCAAAACAAGAGGAAGGACGTCGCGTGGCTACTTCTTGCTTGTAAAGGATCGGAATGTCGGCGTTTTGACATCCTCGGACGAACTACTCTCCAAACTCTAAAAGGACTTCAGGGAAATGGACAGTGCAGGCAGGTCTGCCGAGTATATGTCAAGAGGTCGCGACAATCACGCGTCTTTGTTCTCACCTTGGATCTCGCAGGTGACCACCAGTCTCATCAATATGCGAAGCCCACCACACGAACGCTTGTCTGTTATAGCTGGCCAAACTACGTTCGGACGTGGCCACGGAGTGAAGACAGCGTACATATTCGGGCCCCTGAGATCCAACGCTCCCATGGCCTCTTCCTCGCTCGAGATCAACAAATCTGCTTGAGCCGAATTCCGCGTATGTGCACAAAGTAGCCTACTCATTGCTCGGCTTGTAGGATGCAGAATACAACCATACTCACCGGTCTTTCACCAGGATCTAGGCTTTTGCTGAAGCCTCAAGAGAAAGATGCGGCGATGGCCGCACCCCGCCTTTGTGCATTTCTAGCTCCCCGCTCGGTGTCAAAAGCTCGAGTCTGCCAATGCTGTACTGTTTATCCTAACGTAATGGTTACTATGCTATGAGACAACAATAGCAGAGATCATACAGCAAAGATGCAGCTGGCCCCGAAAGAGGTAGGAGTTCTTGTCTCATTCAAGAGACCAAGTCTTTGCCTGCTAGAGTCTCGAAAGCCTTGCTGAACATACCTTGCACAGATAGATAAGCTGGTTATCAGCCAGACCGGCTTCCTCGCCCAACGTCGACTCGCTCGCGGTGTTCGCCTTAATCATACCGAGTCCCTCGCCCTCATCGCCTCAGTCTTGCACGAGCTTGTCAGAGATGGCGAGCACACGGTCGCCGATCTCATGTCGATTGGCACCACGCTGCTTGGTCGGCGACATGTCCTGCCAAGCGTTCCGCATACCCTGACCGAAATGATGATAGAAGGCACATTCAGGAATGGAACGTATCTGGTCACGATACATAATCCCATTGCCACTGACGACGGCAATCTTGAGAGAGCACTGTATGGCTCCTTCTTACCTGTACCGCCAGTGGACAAGTTCCCATGGCCGCCAGCCGAAGGTCTGGAAGCTTGGAGTGCGGAACGTATGCCTGGTGCTGTCGTTGCAGTCAAGGGCGAGAGTGGTCGAATAAAGCTCAACGAAGGCAGAAGGCGGATTAAGGTGAAGGTGACAAGCAAAGGCGATCGTCCGATTCAAGTCGGCAGTCACTACCATTTCATTGAGACCAATCCGCTCCTAGAGTTTGATCGCTTGAAGGCAAGAGGTATGAGATTAGACATCGCAGCTGGCACATCTGTGCGGTTCGAGCCTGGAGATTCGCGTACAGTCACGTTAGTAGAGATCGCCGGTAACAAGGTCATCAGAGGTGGTAATGACATTGCAGCCGGTGGCATACCCATCAATGGGGACTCTATCGTGGAGCGTTTGAAGGCAGGCGGCTTTCTGCACAAGGAAGATCCAACCGCCGATCAGGCGCTTGATCCCTATACCATGGATCGCGAAAGTTATATCGCGATGTTTGGACCTACCATTGGTGACCGGGTACGACTTGGGCCAACGGACCTTTGGATACAAGTTGAGCGCGATCTTACTGTATATGGTGACGAATGCTCTTTTGGCGGTGGTAAGACCATTCGCGACGGCATGGGTCAGGCTTCCGGTCGTGCTGACAAGGACGCTCTGGACACTGTTGTGACGAACGCGCTCATCGTTGACTACACCGGTATTTATAAGGCAGATATTGGTATCAAGGACGGCATTATTGTAGGCGTAGGCAAAGCTGGAAATCCAGACGTCATGGCTGGCGTTGATCCTCGTATGGTCATCGGAAGCACAACGGACGTGATCGCAGGCGAGCACAAAATTGTCACATATGGCGGATTCGACTCTCACATTCATTTGATCTGCCCACAACAGGCATACGAAGCAATCGCGAGCGGCATCACGACATTCCTGGGTGGTGGAACTGGTCCCAGTACCAGTACGAATGCCACAACATGCACTCCGAGCACGAATATGATCGAATGGATGCTGCAGGCATGCGACTCACTGCCTGTTAACATCGGTATCACTGGCAAGGGAAATGATGCAGACCCCACTGGCTTGCGCGATCAAGCTGAGGCAGGTGTGTGCGGCCTCAAACTACACGAAGATTGGGGTACTACGCCCAAAGCTATCGATACATGCTTGTCGGTCTGCGATGAGTATGACATCCAGACTCTCATCCACACCGACACGCTTAACGAATCTGGCTTCGTGGAGACTACTGTCAAGGCTTTTAAGGGCCGGACAATCCACACGTACCATACCGAAGGCGCCGGTGGCGGGCACGCACCTGACATTATTTCCGTCGTCGAGCATCCCAACGTGCTTCCATCTTCCACAAACCCCACGCGACCTTACACGGGCAACACCTTAGATGAGCACCTCGATATGCTTATGGTCTGCCATCATCTTTCTCGGAATATTCCAGAAGACGTCGCCTTCGCTGAGTCTCGTATTCGCGCGGAGACAATTGCAGCGGAAGACGTACTGCACGACTTAGGGGCCATCTCTATGATGTCTTCTGACTCCCAGGCGATGGGCCGATGCGGAGAGGTGATATTGAGAACCTGGAATACAGCCCACAAGAATAAAGTGCAACGTGGTTTCCTGCCTGAGGACGAAGGCACTGGCACCGACAATTTCAGAGTGAAGCGATACATCTCGAAATACACCATCAATCCGGCCATCGCACAAGGTATGTCGCATGTTATCGGCTCTATCGAAGTTGGTAAGCTTGCAGACCTGGTGCTGTGGGATCCTGCTTGTTTTGGCGCAAAACCTGCTCAAGTTGTGAAAGGTGGCATGATTTCATGGAGTCAGATGGGAGACCCGAATGCCAGTATACCGACTGTGGAGCCAGTCATCATGCGACCACAATTTGGCGCTATGATCGCTAGCACTGGAATCGCATTCGTAAGCAAAGCAAGTGTCGACAATGGTAAGGTGAAGCAGTATGGTCTCAAGAAGAGGATCGAAGCAGTTAAGAACTGCAGAAATATCGGCAAAGCAGACATGAAGTGGAATGATGCTATGCCTAAGATGAAGGTCGATCCGGAAAGATATGTAAGTTGCTTCCTTTGCTCAATGATATCGCGCGAGAAAAGTATTGCTATACTGACATGGAAATATAGATTGTCGAAGCAGATGGCGTTGAGATGAAGGCTGAGCCAGCGAAGACGCTGCCTTTGACGCAGAATTATTCCATCTATTAGTAAGGCGAACTGACAATGCCACATGTGTACAGATCATATATTACGAGCGGCACAGGGCTTCTCTTCGCTAACGGCCACTATTTCTTTTCCTCTTCCCGGACAGCGGCGCATATGCTCGGTCCTGCTATTCTTTGCATGACAAGGTTACTGCCCTGAGAATGTGTGGTATACCTGTACCAGCGGCAGCTTACGGAAGTTTCAAGTAACGCCATAGACGGCATTCACCTCATCGGTGCTGGTTGTGATCGGTATCGGCCACCATGATACAAGGATGATGGCAATGAAGCCTCCGGGACATCCACCTCTCTACACTTCTGAGCCTTTGGACAGAGTGTAGCCTGCAGCTCACAGCTTCGCACAGCTCGCACATGTGCTTTGGAGGACACTGTGGCGTATCGATTCCGAGGGTGGCATTTCCTCAAGGCAACAGATCTCCTGGGCATTAGCCCTGAATCCCATGAGCGCAGAGCAAATTCACGGCACTGGTAGTCGCGCTGAATCAGGTCAGCTCTGTGAAGAGATGAGAACATGTCCTGTTCACGAACGCCCTGAGTGATTGGCACACGCAGGAACCGAGCGATCATGGCTGCCGACAATAGTTTGCGACACCAATGCGACAATACCGTCCAGGACTGCTACAGGAAAGAAGCAGGTTTTCGCCGCTCAGAATCTAATCTTAACATCAACACGATCCGGACCGGGAACCAGGATGTCCAACCCAGCACACGTGAAGCCAAGCATTGGCGACATCAGACCAACTCTACTGAATGACTGACCAATTGCACGTTACTCTTTCACCTATTTCTCAACCCATCCCAGGCGACATGGCCTTTACGTGACTCGTTATACATCATTTTCAAATGGCCGAGACGCCGAGCAAGAGCTTCTTACCACAACCATCACGTAACAGACCCGGTCGGCGACCTGCAGACTTGCGCGACATGTGTCCGAGTAGGCATAGACCTGGATCGAGGCGAGCTCCTGTACCAAATCGGGACGTCAGCAGCACTTGAGGTAACAAGGTAGCGTTCGTTCCTCTCGCAACGACTTCGCATACTTTCAGATCAGGCTTGTAATAGTATCAGCCAAGACTGCTTTCAATCGATCACAGTAACAGACACTGGAGCTGTTCAATCACGTCTAGAGACACCGTGGAAGAGCTCAACAACCGACATCCGTCGGAACCCGCTCACTCGAGAACGCAGATATAAGAATGCCTCAAAGATATTCGACAGAAGCGATAGACCATAGAACATCAATACATTCAGTTCGCTTTGCATCGCACATCTTACCACCACAACATGCAGCTCAAAGTCATCACCAGCTTGATCTTTGGCCTAGCCATCTCCGGCACTATCGCAGCTCCTGCTCCAGAGGTAAGACTGGACCAACACGAAGCTATGGTCCGCCAGAATAGCTGACATCATAGTAGGACGCTGCACTTGAAGCCCGCGAAGAGCAAGCCAAACAGGACAAGCAAGACACCCAGGACGCTCAAGTCGCCAACGCGTGCGCGCCAGGAACATGGCCATGTAATGATGTACCCAATGCCGACCCCAACTGGCGCGGCAATGACTGGAATACCAACAACAACGACTGGAATCGTCGCCCCAACTGGCGTAACAACGATGATTGGAATCGTCGACCAAATTGGCGGAACGACGACAACCGCTGGAATCGACGTCCAAACCGCTGGAACAACAACCCGAACTGGCGAAGACCGGGATGGAACAATAACAACAACAACAATGGATACCGTCAACGATGTGGTTGTACAGCGAACGGCGAGTATCATCCTGATATTGGTCAAGATGCTTGCAACGATCTTGGTCGTACTTGGTCGAATTTGCAGTTTGACTGGGCGACTTCTACTGTGAGTATTTGTCGATATGTGGCGGGTCATGTGATGAAGTGAAGCTGACTGAAGTACACATGTAGTGCTTGGATACCAATGGCATCGGTCTTGAGCAAAATGGTTGGGAAGCTGCTTGCCAAAGAGTCAGATCTTGGCAGTCGGATCAGTGGAATCCTCAGGCTATTCGTGGTGTTTGCACACCGTACTAGGAAAGTCACAGTAGGCCACGATGATGAGAAGAAGGGGTGAGATTGTGATATGGTTGTAGTACAGGCCTGACTGTCCCACGTGCTCGCTTTCTGTTAGCTACAGGCTGGGGAAGTGAGTATTCGAGTCAATAAAAGCGTGTTACCATTATAGACCAGCCAAACGCCGTATCGCAGTGTTCCGCAAGAGTCTCCCATCTGCTTCGATGCCCACCCCGGCACTGATCGGTTGCCCGTCACCAGTTGCTAGCTCTACGAGTACTTTGGCCAAGCTGTCGGTCGGTATCACGAAGCTTTTCCACACCTTCTCCAATACATTACCCACACCTGTCGATAGCTTGTCGTGCCAATTCGGGGTTCTTTCTGCGATGTAGTTGCCCTGAGGATTTATGGTCGCCGGTCTTACATTGTACAGATGCAGGGAAGGCAACTTCGCCTGCTCTGCCAATAAAGTCTTCTCAGCTCTTCCCTTGATCTTTCCAAACATCAAGCTGCTCTTCTCCTCCATATCTGCTCCCTCGCCAGACACATATACAAAATTGAACCTCTCGCTTAGTCCCGAGAATGCTCTTGCCGCGGAGAGTGGATAGTCGACTGTAATCTTGGCGTATTCGTCTTCTGACATGCCACGACTTGAGATGCCTTGCGCCCATATACAGCTTGTTGCACCTTCGAGCTGTTCGAGCAAGGACGGATCGTATTTCGTGAAGTCGGTCTGCAGGATGACCTTCGCTTTGGGCTCGTTCTCTGCGAGCTTGACTGGTCTCCGGGACAGAATTATTATTCGTGATATTGAAGGGTTTGCAATGGCGTGAGCGAGAACTGCGGCGCCTACTGTGCCCGTTGCGCCAGTGAGGATGATATGCGCCATTGCAGATATTTTCTATGTGCGTGAGTGAACGAAGATGCGAGCTGAGCTGAATGATAACAGGAATGGAATGCATTGTTTAACACTTTACCACGCTATTTTCTATAGTGCGGACACTTTCTGATCAGCAGGCGGCAGCATTCTGCAATACTGACCGTTTGACGGAGATAATGCGAAAGTTGAGGTTGATGATGGAATGCGAAGAAGCGACGGCGTGAATACGAAATGCGAGCAATCTCGTACGGCACCCGCGGGCAGCGACGCCAGAAAGGCGGCCGCTTCACCCGTCTCAAATCGTCCTCCTCCCTCAGACTTCGATCGTTCTTCAACAGCCATCTTCCATTTCAACATACCAAAAGTCCTGCACATGCGTCAATCACACGGCGGTACTGCGGCGTCTGTATATTTCTTGGCTCAACGAGGCTGATATGATGCGGCGGCCACGAGGTCAGAGACACGACCACTCCTTTCGCAGCTGGTCGGCCAATCCGAGGAGAATAGAGTGCGGCTTGCAGTGAGAGCTGTCCCCGAAACGTCTCTCAGCTCTGCCGACTCAAGCCATCGACAAGTATCTCCTGCGCTGTGGAACGCCGTCAAGAGTACTTATAGCACTCGCCTGACCAAAGTCAATCAGAATCTCCATGCGCCTCCTTGGTACCACCATCAGCTGAGAAAGCCGCAATGCTGATTGGAAGTGGTTCTAGATCCTGCGAGATGGGCTGCTTGACGGGTCTTGGCTGCATGTGCAGTATTGTGGTACAAGCAGGACGAAGGCGGACACTCGTAGCAAAGTGACAAAGAATTTATAGGTAAGAGCATGCTCGGTCCTGAAAGGCAAAGTTCTGTTCTCTCTATATTCTGCACGCTGAATGAAAGAGAATCAACATGGGCTACACTTTTGCACAGGCATCGTTGGTCGCCTTTTTCAAATTCATCAATACCTTCATACCATGGCACAAGCTGCCTCCACTAATAGGAGCACTGAATCTTCTGGCTCTTCGAGACGAGCTGCGCGAGAAGAATTTGGTCGATACGTATCCCTCAGAGCAATTCCAGGGCACTGCGAAGAGTGATGAGTTAACCGACACCAAATTTATCTGCGCCCGAAATTCCGATGGCCTTTACAACGACCTGAGCAAGCCCAAAATGGGATGCAGAGGGATGCGATTTGGTCGCAATGTCCCTCGAAAGTTTACAGAAAAGCCGAGCGATTATGACCTGATGCACCCAGACCCAAGGCTCATCAGCCAGAAACTGCTGCAGAGAACAGAGTTCAAAGGCGCGTACATCGTCAACCTTCTCGCGGCTGCTTGGATTCAATTTCAGGTGCACGACTGGGCACAGCATACAAACAGCAAGACGAAATTCCACGAGATCAAGCTCAAGTCGGATGACCCATGGCCAGACCACCCTATGAAAGTCGCCAAGACAGTACAAGATCAGGTACTTGATGATCAGGATCGCAAGTATCCCGCTTACGCCAACGAGAACACTCACTGGTAAGTCAAACGCCAACAAGGAATGTATGCTGCAGGACAACAGCTGACTGTTTCTTTCAGGTGGGACGCTTCACAGATCTACGGCTCCACTGAAGCCGAAACACGACTGCTTCGCAGTAAGCACGAAGATGGCACCATGGACGTTGATCGCTTTCAAGGCGAACAATTCCTTCCACGAGGCGCCGACAATATTCCCTTGACCGGCTTCAACAATAATTGGTGGATCGGTCTGGAGCTCCTGCACACTCTCTTCGCCTTGGAGCATAACGCCATCTGTAGCATGCTGAAGACCAAGAATCCAAGCTGGACTGGGGATGAGCTCTTCGATGTAGCTCGGCTGATCAATTGTGCACTCATGGCCAAGGTAAGTGAAAAATGAAGCCAGCGCCACTGCTAAAGCAATTTGTTACTGATGAAATCAAGATTCACACAATCGAATGGACTCCAGCCATTCTGCCACATCCAACTCTGGGCATTGGCATGAATGCCAACTGGAGCGGTCTTCTCGGACCGAAATGGTAAGAGGATCTCACGAAATATCTCCCATTTAACTAATGACTCTGCAGGCAACAGCTACTCTCCTTCTTCGGCCAGAGCGAAGCTCTCACTGGCATTCCAGAATCCGGCACGGACCAAGGCAAAGCACCGTACTGCTTGACAGAAGAATTTGTATCAGTCTACCGCCTCCACTCTCTCCTCCCCGATGACGTTGCCTTCTTCAATCTTAAAACCGGCGCACATACTCAGACCGTCCCGATCGAAAACGTCTCTTTCGAGCACTCCCGATCACAATTCGATACCCAAGACAAGTCCAAACAAATAGGCTTCACCGATGCATTCTATTCTTTCGGCATCAATTACCCTGGCGCAATCCGCATCCACAACATGCCTAAATTCCTTCGCGACCTCAAGAAGCCAGATGGAGAGCACCTCGATATGGGAGCCGTTGATGTTCTTCGAGACCGCGAGCGAGGTGTGCCGCGGTACTGTCAATTCCGCCGCCTCTTCCACATGTCAGCACCCAAGTCATTCGAAGCCTTGACTGGAGGTGACAAGAAGCTCGCAATCGAACTCTCACAAATCTACGAAGGCGACGTCGAAAAAGTCGATCTGCTCATTGGATGTCTCTGCGAACCACTCCCGAAGGGTTTTGGGTTTTCAGACACTCAATTCAGAGTCTTCATCCTGATGGCAAGTCGGAGGTTGAAGAGTGATCGTTTCATTGCGAGCGACTTCAAGGAAGAGATCTATACTCGTGAGGGTATTGATTGGGTGCAGAGTAATACCATGAGAGATGTTCTCATTAGGCACTTTCCAGATCTGAGAGGTCCACTGAGGGATGTTAAGAATGCTTTTGCTCCTTGGGGTAAGGTTGGAAAGACTGGTGAGCATTATGGCAAGGAGGTCTCTACGAGAGATGAACTGGAAAAGGCTGGACTACTGAATTTGCTGAAGTGAGCCCTTGCGTAATCATGTATGCGGGATCTCTTTGCTTGCCATGATCTACCGTGCTAATGTATTTGGAGGCCTGCTAGGTTGATGCTTCCTGCCAATCATTTTGCTCGGTTCACCTCTTCAGCCTTCCCGGACACCACGTACCGAATGCCGCGATCTGCCTTCCTCATGCGACCCGGCGCTCAGCCAATAGCAGAAAACCTGCCGAAGGCGAACACATCCCGTTTCTGCATTTTACCTTGCCCAGCTTTCAATTGCAAGCCGTCCACATGATCTTGCGAGGAGTACTGGGGCGCGGAAGCTGGCTGCCGCCTCGCGTTGACATCGCTTGGCTGCCTATTTACCTGGTCATTGCTGCAGGTTTCCGTTATGCTGGCCCATGATACTTGTCCACGAATGCTCATTCTTCATACTCAGGGCATGGTATACCGCTGTGCATCTATATGCTGCTAAAACTACACTCGTTACAGCAACAACACTTGTCGATGAAATCTCAGCTTTCGAAGCACGTGCCAATTTACCAACGGCGACTTTCAGTGCCACTGATGAGGCAGGCCTCGCTCGAAGGCAGACCGATCAAGCACCGTTGACGATCGGCTTCAATCATGGTGATCCTTGTAAGCTCACGCTGCGAAACGATGAAAATCTGAGCTGACGCTTATAGCATCTCCCGTGATATGCTCTCCAGAGTGGACCGCCTCGATCGCACCTACACCGGCTCCGGCTTTCGGCTGCTGCAACATTGACGGCGGCTGCAACTCTCTCTGGAATACTTGTGTTGACTACGGGCAAACGACTTGCAATGCTACGAACGATCTTAATGGTTGTTCATCGATCTCTGGCGCTGTCTTGACATGGTATCTACAGTCGACATCAAACGGGTTTCATCCTTTGACTGACTTGACCTAACAGCTCATCTGGCTTTTCTGAATGCGTGAGCTACATGTTAAAGACAGACAGCGATGGTCCGATACTTGCCACATCCTATGGATGTGGACCAACAAGTTCTACCATTCCGGTCCTTGCTGCTACAGGCATATTGACCGCCTTGAGTTCAGACGCAGCGTCGAAAACGCAGGGCTCAACACTCGAAATGACGTCCGCAGGCCGAACATTGGCGACTTCAGCAGCCAGCAGTTCAGCCAGTAAACCAACCAATACGACTGCGCCTGAGAATAATTCTTCAACGGCAGCGGCCGGCGCATCAACTTCTGTGACCTCGGATTCGAACACATCCAAAAGCGCCGCCATGCTCCCAGCGATTGTAGTCCCTGTCGTCGTTGTAGGTATCATGATCTTCCTCGCAGCCTTCTTGCTCTGGAAGAAAAGGGCACGAAGAAGCAACGTTAATCCCCAAGGAAGAGGTCGGGAGGAGCAAGAGAGCTCGGCAGCAACAATGTTCGCATTTACAGGTAACAAGGCTCGAGGTCACTCTAGAGTACAGAATGGTCATATCTACAATACGCATTGTGAGTTCGCCATGCTTCTTACCTCTCATTGCCGCATCGGGTGAGCTAATCATTGGGGTGCGTAGACTATTACACTGGCTCGCCAGCACCTGATGAAGGTTTGTATCCTGCGACTTGAACAAGCACTTTGAAACCCATAGATCCTCGTCGCATTTTTTCCAATATAGATACACCATCCGGCCAGCACTCAAGAAATTCTTCGCGGTGTACAACTCCGCTACACAGTTTGTGCTGTGGTCGGTGCGTTACAGACAGTAGTTCAGTCTCGAGCATTAAGCGCAGAGCGCGTGCAGCACTACTAAAGACGGCTCGCCTCTACAAGGGGTAGATACACAGGCACTTCTTCATTTCCGCGAATTTCCCGTGAACTGGTCAAATACTGTACAGTGTCTAGCCGCTAGACACTAGCGGCACGAGCTCATCATCTCTAGTGTTTACACAATTTGCTTGCATCAGGAGTCTGCTTGACATCAGCTCGTAAGCCACGCCGATTCGGCAAGCTCAGTGCTCTTTCTCGCGCCGAGCATATCTTCGCCGATTTGCATCAAACATACCCGGCATGCAAATCTCTCCTCTCAACACCTTGAACAGGATTCTTATGAGCCTCCGTAGTAACATCGATCGGATTACCAGCTTTATCGGTAATCAAAGAAGCCTGGTTCCTCAAGATATCATCAAGTCTCGAAACCTCCTCCCTCGTAATCGTTTCCTCAGGCTTCTGCCACCCCAGCGAGGTCGGCAAACGCTCATTCTCTGCATTCCCAACGATCAGCACATCAAAAGCTCTTCGTTTGAGCGCTGAATGACTCACCAAAGAAAAACTCCAAAAACTTCCTCGGAACCGTCACAGCCTCTTTATCCCCAAAGACCAAGACCGGGCTCAGCAATTCCCCGAAGGAAAACCCATCCGCCTCACTCGTGAAAGTATAAGTCGGATTCCTCAACTTCTCAGTCCACTGCCTTCCAATTTTCGCGTTCGTCAACATAACCTTATCAATCGTGTCCTCTCCCTTCCAATAAGATTTCGTCTCTTCGAAAATCGTCTCATTGAACAAGAAATTATTCCCAAAATACGCATCGCTTCGCGATAAGCTAGCATCATGTTCGAGTAAATTATGAGGATTCAAGTGATCGAGATTAAAGAATGTTGAGTTCGGACCTGCTGGGTTTGTGCGAATCGCCTGACCGAAGAGGAGAGAGGAAAAAGTTTCATCGAAATTGAGGGCATCTCGAAGTGCTTTGCGGATGATGGGTTCAGTGATGATGCGGCCGGTGTGAGGGAAGAAGTTGTGGTTGGCCATGGTGTTGAGCATGGGGCAGGGAGATCGTGCTAGGGGTGAGGTCAGTCGTGGTTTAGATAGAGGGATTGAGTTTAAGGTACCATCGTTGGGGCCTGCGGCTTGCCAGTTGGAGTAGATGTCGTTGCGCTGTTCGTTTCGGTATGCGAGGGTTGTGACAATGCACGTCACGGTGAAGAAGGCGGTTGGGAATCTCATGATGGGTAGACTGGAGGTTTCGGTACCAGCTGCATGACCAAGACAGTGAAGCATTGAGGAGTATTTGTATCTGCGTTCTGATGATGCCTAGCAGAATTTTGTCGGCTCGTAAGCTTTACGAGTCCTGAATTCTCTTATCATGGCCACGCGGTGTCGTCTAGACTAATTAAGGCTGGCTTTGTATTCACAAGTGTCGGCGATATCTCCTGCACAGACTGCCTAGATGACGATCTTGTCCAACCATAACGACCTGCGGTGGCTGCCTGGAGTGTGGCCAATAGGTTCAATACCGATTACACCATGTCTTGCATGACTGATGAAAGCGATACAGGGAGTTTGCTGGTCGCCAATATGTGCACTGTGCTCAGCCTCGTGCTCCTCATGTCGTACGCGAGCTGGGTGCCAAGACCTCGTAAGTCCATCTTACGATACGAGTTCGCGAGGCTGAGTAAGGGAACATAGAAATTCACTGGCATCTGACCAAAGGACGCTCTTCGCTTCTGAGTATTCGAGTGCGAGAATTCATGAAATCCGCGTCACTGGATGATCCGCTGCTTCCTCCAGGTGCATTGTATCCTACCCACCTCGCAGATCAACCACTACGTCAGTGTATCAGCTTGTCAATCACAGCAGACACTCACTCTGTTCAGACATAAGAGTCGGCACGAAAAGACTTCATCGTCATTGGATGGCAAAATCGCGCGTTCGCGCACTGCATTGAAAAGCATCTACCTCTGGTATGATGCACTATGAGACATTCCTGTAAACGATGAGCATGGCCAAACTCTGCAGACCACCAACAATAATCACCAAAACAAACAATCGCAGCTTCCTCGCATTCCGTGCGTCTGTTATCCAGACTCTCAATGCTTTCATGCACGGTACGGCTATGAGAGACAGATAAGCGGCACCAAAAGCATCCAAGTCGTAACTAAGCTCCCAAGCGATAAGAGGCTGACCTCTATCTTGCAGTCGAGCAATCCGGACAGTAGCCGAACAATTTTTCTCCGCCAGGCATTTGATACGGCAGAGGAATCTGCTCAGTGGCATCCTCGATGTTGATCTCGTTGCACGGCATCTTCGACAAGTTCATACGCTCGGCCCATTGACGGCGTGAGCGAGGAGCCAGAGGTTGACCGGGAGATCCGTCGTTGTCCTCCGACCCATTGATCATGCGAGGACCAATACCTGCAGTCGCTTTGCCTTTGCCTTTGTGGAAATGGAGCTTGGCGTTACTGCTGTTTGGGTCGCGTTCAGCATTCGCTCCATGGCCCATGAACTTGATCTCCTTTCCATCGCCGCCAGACCAGCCGTATTCATTGCGATGATATCCTGCAGAGCCGATAGTCCAGTGAGCACCAGAAGCAGGTGTCTGGTTGATGGGAGTATGTGGTGACACCACGGCAGGTACAGCAGCTCTGCCGAAGTTGACGGGCGTCTCATGCCCGCTGACATCTCTCATAGTCCAACGCACGGCCTGTGTATGAGGGTCGACGTGAGGCTTCAATACTTGTCCAGCCTGCGGACTTCCGTGGAAGACGTCTGTGACTTGTGATGGCATCGGTGCGATATGCTGCGCGCTCCAGAGGCGTTGCGCATCGCCATATGGCTTCGCAAAACTGCCGAGGTGGTTGATCGACGGGACACTCATGCTGGAGGAGCGACCGGCCTTGTATTCACGAAGCGTGCAGATACTCCTCCTCACTTGCGGCGACAACATCGCCCACTCCTCAGCACAATAGTACTTGTCGATATCGATGTCATTCATGACTTGGGCAGCTGGTGCTGCTTCTGCCTCTGGCTCCGCCACAGGTGCTGGAAATTGAAAGACGGGACGGAACTCCTTTGCAGTGGCACGCAGTGAAGGTACTTGCGAAGTGTCGCTTTCCTTGACATTTGCCGAGCTTGTGGCAGCTACTAGAGCGTTGCTCACAGCTTCGTATGCCGCAGTTTGTGCTTTGCGACGGGCTTCTTCCTTTATGGCAGCGCGAAGGTGTGGCGGTACACATTTCTTAGCAGGCACCGGCGCGTTCGCATGGTCTGCAGTGGTTGGCTCGGGGGTGATCTGTCTCTGAGGAGTTTCTGGGACATTACTTTGGATGATGGTCGGTGCATTGTCCGAAGACCCGTATAAGGGACCCATAACTTGCTTGACGCGAGGTTTTGCATCCGCTAGCTGGGCCGAAACTGGCGGGAACGCCATCTTGTCGCGTACGCTGTTCATTGTCTGGGTAAGAGGGCTGAATTCGGAAGATCGGGATGATGACTTGCGAGAAGTGTATCGAGGTTCAGGATTATCCTTAAGGACACTAACCTTGTCGAGCTTTGCTTTGATAGGAAGCAGAAGGTGTCCATGAGATCCTCTTCGCTGTGCCGTGGTGTTTGCTGGAATTGGTAAGCCAAAGAGCTTTGCTTGCTCCGCCAGCTGCTCAACAACCGGCGAACCGACAGACGAGCCAACAGTAAGACGACGCGAGAACGAACACCTGTCGTCTCTGCCAGCCGTCACTTCCTGCGGTAGGGTCGAAGCTCGATCTCTCACAGCATCCATCTTGAACTCGGTCTGGATGACTGTATCTGGCGACCCAACTTCGAAGGCAGAGGGATCAAGAACGGCAGGGCTGTCTGGTCTCGACACCGTTGTGTTGATGCGCGGCAAAGCTTTTTGCAGGCGAGGTGACACTCGTTTGGAGCTCTCGACGCCGATTGTAGCAATTGCACGTTGGGTAGCAGCTTTGGTTGGCGACATGTAGGAGCTGATCTTCTTGCGGAGTGTAGGTTCCATGGAGAAGTCCATTGGAGCAAGCTCAGCAATCTTCTCTGCATCGCAGCCGGGTCCAGAAAGAGGCATTTTATTGGATGATGACACTTCGTTGGGCAACGTAGGATCTGTATCCATATCTGGACTATTGATCCACGCTCCGGGAATAGCCTTTCGCTTTGGTGAGCGTTGATTCAATGTGCGCGGAGAAGACGCCTTGCTGTCAGGAGATGGTCGTTCGAGTCTAGACACAGAGTCTTTGCGTTGCAGAGTCTCGTCAGCTCGTCGAGTGAAAGCCTTGGTCGGTTGGGCAAAGCGTGGCGATGACCTGGTGACTGTTGATTGCTTCTCTTGCGGGGAGAAAGTCAGCAGCTCTGGACTTGTCCCGGGACTCTTAGACGAGACCATAACAACACTTTCATCGTTGTCGTAGGCTGTGCCGGTAGACGAATGCAAAGTATCTGGGTTACCATGGAGGGCCATTCTAGCATAGGTCTTTTTATGCTCTAGACTGCAAGAAGTACCAGTTTGTCGCAAGCTGCCCAGCTCTGGAAAGTCGCTAGCTTTTGGAGGTGATGCCGGTAGATCGAGAATGGATGAAGTTGCGTTATTGAGAGCTGCTTGCTGCTTTGCGTGTTGCTCTTCGAGTCGCGCAGCAGCAGAGTCCTTGGACCGATAAGCAGGTGCTGGGATTCTGGTACGTAGTCCGCGAACGGCTGGCTTGTCTGCGAAGCTCCAGCCTCCGCCATCGTGCAAAAGTTGTTGCTCGTTCTCTTCTCGAAGCTTGGAGAGCTTATCTTTCAGCGAGTCGACTTCAGCCTCAAGTGCTTCGTAGGTGTCTCCGTCATAAGCAGATTGATCGTGTTTCATGCGACGACTGAGGCGGCTGCTTGGGGGCCTGGAGTGCTGATGGTTGGTGGCGAAATGCTCAACATCAAAATCACCGCGACAAGTGTTTGTTATATGCCTCAGGGCATCAGCACTTGAACTATGTCAGCATCTGAAGGTCTCATAATTGATTGCGATCTGTTCTCACCCATTCACGAAATGGCCACTCTCATCTGTCCGCCGTCGACTTCCTTCTCTGTGTGAATTAGACGTGCTGCAGGGATCGTGGTCCTGATATGATGTGTCAGCGAGATCTCTTGGCAAGTGCGAAGATGTTGTCAACATACCAATCCTGCGCCGCTGTTGTGATGATATACCGCTGCTGTGGTAGTATGGACTGCTGTGGTAGCTTTCGAGGCGGGACCTGGCATAAGCCTGCTCCCGAAGCCTTGGGTCAAGCTGAACGGCGCGAGTCCTGCCATGTCATCTACTGATGAAGTATCTGTATGCCGTCGAGAATGCTGCTGCGAAGTAAAAGAGGCTGTGTCTGAAGCAAACTCCGGTGAAAATGCTAAGCTGGTGGGGATGGTTGACCCAGAAGCAGGCGAAGATGGGTCGTTTGATGGAGGTGATGATGTTTCCGACAGGATGGGCGAAAGCGCAGGCAACCCAGTCCCGACACTGTCGTGCTTCTCGTCTGCGCCTCCCTCGCGCTGTTGTTCTCGAGTTGTATCGGCAGGCGGATGTTGACCGCGACGATGTTCCGCTGTCGCCACCAAGGATGTCGCGTTGTCGCAGAACTTGATGAGTATGGTTTGCTGATGTCGACAGCCGGCGTAGTAATAATATCGATATTGGCACATGGCTACAGTCGCCGCGACATTTGCTTCTGCCTGGCAATATGTCCAATTTGATATGTTGAAGTTTGGGAAGGCGTGGCGTACAGTCGAGTATCGCGGCGCAACTGGTGGGGCAGATCTAAGCAGGTGGAAGCACGCGTCGCCGTTGCAGTTCGATCGCTGTTTGAAGCAGGAACAAGCGGGCCCAAAAGAGAAGCCGCGAGCTCTGTATCGGCTTGGCGCAGCCTTTCACGCGCATTGCGCCAACCAACTGGACATGTCTGGAACATTGTCGCAGCGTCCTAACCCAGGCGTTGAGCGTTTTGCTTGCGCGCGTGGCGTTTGAGAATACAACTTTGACGTCTTGTATCTTGCCGACCATATTGCTCCTCCACGAGCTCATCCAGCAATTTAATCTCGAATAGAGCATCTACACCGGAGCCGTGTGACGTAGGATACTAATTCCAGTAGCGACTTCCAGCAGGGTCACACATATCTAGCGCACTTCCGCAATGATGCCTTCCATTCAGAACCTCCTTTTCTTCTTCGCCGGAGCTTTCGACTGATCCTCAATCTGCGTCTTCAATTTGTCTCTTTGCCTGTTCGCCCGCTCCTCTGACGTTTCTCGGGAAGGCTGTTCCACATGTTCCTCTTTGACGGGCGCTCGTGATTGCCTAGCTTCCTTCTCTGGTGCTTCAGCTGAATGTGAAGGAGGTGCTTCATTCTCAGCTTTACTTCCGCCAAATGTGCCCAGCTTGCCTTTCGTGGGAGATGCTAGCGCTTGACCCTGATCATTGTCATTCTCCGGGACTGGGCAGGCCTTCCGCTTAGATCTGCCGCCGAAAGCACCAAGTTTAGTTCTGGCAGTTTTTGCTCGTGACTCTCGAGGTTCAGGATCGGGATCTGCCTCTTGTGGAGGAGGCGAGGCCGGTTTCTTACTGGCACCGAAAGTGCCCAATTTGCCCTTTCGTTTTGGAGGTGAGGCCTCTACTGGCTCTACAGCCGCTGCAGGCGATGTGGGCGGCGTGGCACTCTTGCTTTGGGATTTGGAAGTCTTTCTAAGAGCTCCATGTGAGGCACGGGACCGAGTGACTGCTGCAGGCTTCTCAGCGTCATCATCTGTTTCTGCTTCTGCTTCAGGCTCTGGCTCTGGCTCTGGCGTCTTTGCTGTCCTGCCACCTATTGTGCCAAGCTTCTGCTTTGGGGGTGTCTTGCCCGAGGCAGCTTCCGCTTGTGATCTGTGTGATAGCGTTTGACTAGACTCAAGCGCCAACTGAGATGCCGTGTTGTTCCTTGATGACCTCTGGCTTGGGGCATCCAGGTCGTCTTCGTCTTCAGTGGACAGATCTGCGTTGTCCATCGCTGATGTCTGCACCCCATTGCGTTCTGTCTCAAGCTGAGATTTGTGCGCCAACGAAACTCCTTTGTTCTGTATAGGGTGCTTGGGAGGTGTGGCTTGACGTTGAAAGTCGAACTCCTCTTCCTCCTCCTCCTTCCCATCGCCGCCGCTGCCGTGCGTGCTGATATCAGCAGGAAACTTGGGCTCGGCCTTCTGCGTACCTCTCCGTCTGGCCCCGTCACTGTCGATCGGGGCCTTCGCCTTCGTATGAGCCTTGCCATTGGGTTCTGAGACTTCTCCGTCCCTGTACCACGCGCCTGAGTGGCCTCTACGCTCACTATTCGGCCCCGGTTGTGGCAATTTCGCGAGGATCTGATCAATTTCGTCGGCTGAGAGGTCCGTGTCTTCACTTTTGGTCGTCTGATCCCTCCATGCTTTCTCGTCGAAGTCAGCAAGACCTCTGATGTGACTGGCGAGCTGCGACCGTTGCGAAGACTTTCGGTGGGTCTTTACGTTGGACACTCCTGGGAAGACCTGCGTAAGATCGTTACCAGTTGTCTCCAACTTATCAGTGATTTTGGCAATGACGCGATCTTTGTGACCTAACTCTTCGACAAGCTGCTGCATTTGCAATCTGAGGTGGCTAGTATACAGCAAGAATGGTCTCAGTAATTGTGACTCAACAGCAGTGCTGTCAGGCTCATTTCGAAGGCGCAGCTCTATACGCCATTTGAACATAGGCAGTGAACCAGGTAGTGGTGCCGACACATCCAAGCTGATCCAGTCCTGTGCATCTCCTGGCGTAAGAGTCAAGGTGGTCCCCCTTTGGCCTTTCAGAGCACTTTCAACTTTGCTCAAGAACTGATCATACTGCTCGCTGTCTTCACCAGGATCTATGCTACAGCTCTGGTCTCTAGCATCGCGAACCACCTCGGCCTTTGACATGTGCGTGCCCCAAATCCTACTCAGATCTGTGAGCTCGATCGCTGCATGCCGGTGGTCCAATCGAGCTTTGAGCCATAGCGGTGGATAGCTCCCTGGCAGTACCAGTGCCTTCCATGGCCATTCGACGACCATTTCGAAAGGTGCTTGTCGATGTCGAGGAAGCAGAGAGACGACGCGTGAAGCTGAGAACGTGTTGTTGTGTTGTTGTGGCAGGCACCGGTGCGGCTCAACTAGGGAGGCCCAAATCGACCAAGTAGACAATGCCACTTTCTAAGATTCTAATTAAATTTCGAGATTATCGTATATCTCTGTACGACCTTTAATCTAAATTCTATAAAACTTCTGTTGTATATAGATGCATATATATAGTATAGTTTGCGAGATTTTTAGGAGTATAGGATACTAGATATATTCTATATTATAAGAAAAGTAGATTCTAAAACTCGAAAATTTCTCGATTTGCGACCGAGAAGTTTTAAAGT